>PVKA01002462.1:0-124650 GCA_004027165.1 Ctenomys sociabilis | reverse complement strand
ATTGAATCTGTGATATAATTCAGCTACATAAATACCTGTAAATATAATATCATGTATGCACCTTGTACAATACCAAAACATTATGAAAACAGTTTGCAATGTATTATTTCATCGACTCTGTATGGTTATGGTGTTTTGAAACTGTCTGATTGACATTTGTATTTCAATAAAATAAAAATAAATGGAAAAAAAAAAAAAACTCACAGATACTCACCGCCGCTCTGAGCTGCCCCTTTCATCCTGTTGTGCATTTGCTTCTTTCTGATCTTTCACTTTGCTTTTACACAGATGACGAGAACCATTGTCACAGCTAAAACAGAGCGCTTCTTCGAGCTGTGTTAAGTGCTTTTCATGAGCTCCTTTTAAAAATATCTCTTTGATGGAAGAACATTTCATCAAGGATTTTGAGCACATTTTATGGATGAGAAAGAAACTTGGTTTTTAATACTTTAAAGTCAATCAGCCTTTTTCTAGTTAAAATAAATGTACCAATTAATGAGCACAGGCGATACTTATCAGAAAAGCCCAAGGGCATGAGGCCACTGTCAAATTTTCACTGAAGAAAACAAAGTAGAAAGGATTATTATGCTACAAACTTATGTTATTGGATATAAACAAACGTACTGGTACTCTAAAAATCTGGCCAAATGATGTTTGCAAGAACTGTGTAATGACACATACCCAAGGGCCTAATGACACCACTGTCAAAATGCCAGCGATGGAATTCTGGCTCTGTCTCTGCATCTCTACGGGCTTGAATACTATACTCACCCTCACTCTGTCTCTTTTTTAGGAAATGGAGGCACTGGCAGCTCCTACCTCATACAGGTGTCATGAATTTCGAACGAGGCAAAGCATGAGAGGACCTGGGCCGACATGGGGAGCTCTAGGGAGTGCCTGACACGTGCAGCCAGTGCTGTGACCCTCGTTATCAGCTGCAAGCACAGTGAATGAAGACTGCATGTAAAGAATCAGAAGGCGGCCCACTTGAGGCTAGCAAAAATGCTGCATGAGAAGTAGGGAAAAGCAAGCTCAGAAATTTGCAGTAGGAGGAAAAGAAAAAAGAAACATATATAGTCTTACTGTTTAAAGATAAAAGCACAGGGCTGGCCAAATAGCTCAGCTGATTAAAGAGCCTGCAAGCAGGCACAGGGGTCAGGGGTTCAATCCCTGGCTTGTCGTGCAGACCCCACACCCCAGGGTGCACTGAGACAGCAATTGAGATTGGGTGTGGTGGTGCATGTCTGTAATCCTAGCTCTTGGGAGGCTGTAAAGAGGTGGATCACTCCAAGTCCAATCTAGGAGTGTGACCCTGAACACCCCGTAGACCCTTCCCTAAAAAAATACAAAAAAATAAAAGTATTAGTCTAACAAGGTAAGCTTTAATTTTTTAAAACCTTAAATGAAGTGCTTTAAGGTTGGTGACATCTGCTGGGATTATTGACATCATGTACTAAGACCCTATAGTGATGCATTCAATTCATATTTTTGGAGCATGAATTTAGAATCAGGTTCTAAGAGACATGGAAAGGCAAAGTCAGTTTCTCCTACTGTGTTCTGGCATCCAGATACCTGACATCAGATACAAAACCTCACAATTTTCTTCCACTGCTATGCAACCGTTCTGAAGCAAAACCCAGCTGTGTATTCTGTAGTTCAGCTCTCCTCTGAGTCTACCCAACATCGGATCCCATATGTTGATGGCCCGATCTCCCAAGATTCCCCCCATGTTAGATGCCCATCCAAAATGCCAGACTGTGGTTTATCCTTCTGACCAACTTTCCATAACCCCAACCTTGGGTTCAATTGATTTGCTAGAGTTGTTCATAGATCCCTGAGGAATATTTTTAGCCTACAATTGCCCATTTATTATGAAAAATGTTACCAAGGGTGCAGGTGAACAGCCAGCAGGAAGAGATGTAGAGAACAAGGTATGGAAAAATGTGCAGCTTCCCTGCCCTTTCTGGCTCGCTGTTTTCCAGATCCTGTGTATGTTCAGATAAACACAGAGCCAGTCCTTTGGGGGCTTTATGAAAGCTCCACTGTGTAGGCATTAGTGACTATGCTATGAGTCACTGATGATTAATTCAACCATCAGCCTCCTCCTCTTCCTTGGGCTTTGTGGGAGCTGAAAATCGCAACCCTCTAATCATACCTTGGTCTATTTGGTGGCCAGCCCCCGACTTCAAGCTGTCAAGGGTGCCCAGGCTCAGCAATTTCATTAGCATCAAAAGCTAAGGAACTAGGAGGGAAGGCCAAGTATATATTTCACAATGTCATCCAGATACTTTGCTAGATTCTTCATACATGGTGATAATTCCTCCTCCTGCTCCTCCTTTTCCTCTTCTCTTCTCTTCTCTTTTTCTTTCTTTCTTTCTTTCTTTCTTTCTTTCTTTCTTTCTTTCTTTCTTTCTTTCTTTCTTTCTTTCTTTCTTTCTTTCTTTCTTTCTTCTTTCTTTCACAGGCACTTCAGGCTGGCCTTGAATTCACTTTGTAACTCAGACTGATCTCAAATTCACAGCAGTCCTCCTGCACCAGCCTGCCCAGCACCACCATGCCTGGCAATAATTCCTATTCTTTTTTTTAATGTATCAGTTATTTAATTAGGTTCTTAGTAAGAAATTTAGAACACTAATTTATGAGAATAAATTCCATTTGTCAGAGCAAAAACATGGCAGGCAGCCCCAGAGCTGAAGAACAGCTTTGATTTTTGCTAAAATCTGTGAGTCCACCACTTCCTGATCCACCTTGTGCTGCTCTGAAATCTGGTATCTCTCTTTCTCAGTGTCGAAGATCTCCACGTCCTGGTGTCTGGGTTTCTGAAACTTCTTAAAGTAAGCATCAGTGAGATGTTTAGGGGTTTTCACTTCACTGATATCAATTTTTGTGGAGGTGGCAATGACAAATTTCTGGTGTGTTCTTCATAGAGGTACATGATTAAGGTTAAGAGACCCAGTCACAAGTAGCAAGCCACTGGCCAACTGCCTCTGGAAGACCACTCTCTTGCCTCTGTGACACCTGGTAAGGATGATCAGGATGGTCCCAGAAGTGACGCTGGCTTAAAGTTTCCCACATGCTGACTGAAGGGTTTCTTGCTGTAGCTCTAGAACTTTCAGGGCACCTTCTTCAGTAGGGTAGGATCTAGGCATTCTTTGAAGCTTAAGCACTGGGTGCCTCCATTCTTGTCCCCACTGACTGGTTTTGTGATCGAGAACTTTCTCTTCTCAACCTTTGACTTAGCAGCTGTGTACTTTCTCTTGTACAAAGCCTTTCTGGAGTACGTAGCAGACTGGGAGTATCTACCAATTCCTCTAACCAGGACAGGATTTCAGCTACAGTGGTGCTGCACCTTCTTGGACTTCTTTGCCCTCTTCACCTTACCCTTTTTACCAGCACCATTGGAAGAAGCCTTCTTGGCTTCAGGCTTTAGTGTCTGGCTTCTCAGGTTTTTCACCTGCCATCTTGCAAGATGGGAAAGAGAATAATTCTTGTTCTTTTTAAAAATTTTATTTATTTATCTATTTTTCATTTGATACACGTTCTTGACACACAGTTCAGACTTGTAGTGGTCCTCCTGTCTCAGCCTCCCCCACACTAGAATTACAGGCATCCGCTGTCATGCCTGCAGTTCAGGGGCTGGCACAGCAAATGATACCAGGGATCAAACTCAGGTTCCAGCCAAGTGGCTTAGACCACCAAGCTATCTCCCCCACCCAATAGTTCTTATTCTTAAGAAATTCTGTATTCTGGATCTCATCCCAAACCACTTGTGTTTGAAATGAGGAAAAGTAGGTGATTATCACTACAAGTTGTCAGTTCTGTCTGCTCAGAAAATCAGATCTACATCATGAAAATGATAGCCACACAGGACTGGTCCATAGACATTAGCTAAAATGCAAATCATCAACTGTATAGTCTAGGACCCTTGCAAGACATGAGAGAAGCCAATCAGTGGAATATTTGGAAGGGGTAAGCCAGCAAAGTCTTTTAATGGTATGAAGCAGGAGGAATTCTAAGTGTTTTTGAGCAGAGACACAATGCTAAAACTAGTGCTCTAGAAAAGCTAAACTTTTGGCAACCTATAGGATGGACTGGTGCTTGAGGGTGGACTAAAGAAGAAAGATTGATTGAGAGGCCTCCTGGTAAGGACTGAATAGCTGTGCTTTCCCAGGATTAATTCATAAGGGAGCAGATCCCTCATGAATGCAATTAGAACCATTATGAGAAGAGACCAGAGAACCAATGTAATTTCTTCCCCCCAGTTGATGATATGAGAAATCAGCAGTTTGCAGACTTGGAAGAGGACCTCATCAGAACTGCCCATGCTGGCTCTATGGCACTTCGTTATGGCAACCTGAGCTGTCTAAAACAACTCTCATACCACAAATGCTGCTAAGGACTCAGCCTGTAGAAGCCTGGACTGAAATGCTCCAAAACTGTGGTGGTGTTGACCAGCTCAAAAGCCTGCTTAAATCCAAACCTTTCAATTTTTAAAGTTAAAAATTGATAGGTCAGGACTCAAAGTTCCCCAGGCACCCTGACCCCAAACTCTCTCTCCCTTGATCCTATACAGATTCAAACCCAAAACTGCAGAACAGATCCACCTGACTCTGATTCAACCCTAAGGAAGACAAATAATGTTTACCTGTGACTTGGCTGTTCCAGCCCTCAATCACCCTCCAATAAAGTCTTCTGCCCCCTTTGTTCAGTGCTGTCAATGCCTCTGCATGAGCTTCCACCTCTGCATAAGCTTCCAATCAGCCTGCTTTTACTTGTGTCAGTATGTCTGGTCTAGTTCAGCTGCCTCATTTTCAAAAATTATTGTTGATCAAGATATATTTTTTTTAGACCAATGAGGTAGCTCAGCCATCTAAAATGCCTGCTTAAAAAGTCAAAAACAGGGGCCAGGGAGATGGCTCAGTGAAATAAGTGCTTCCCTGGCAAGTGCAAGGGCCTGAGATAAAACTTTGGGTCCATCAAAAAATAAAAAAAGAAAAAGAAAAACAAAACAAACAAACAAAAAATAAAAGCTGCCTGCTTAAGTGAGGTTAGGCAAGCGTGGAGGGACCGTAGTTGGATCCCACATGCCATAGCAGCCTGCCTCCAGGGTGGGCTGAGCCAGCCACACGCACACACACACACACACAAAAGATTTTTCTATGCATGCCTGTCTCATTTGTATGAAAATGTACTTTTAACTCTCCTTGATTTGTTGAGTAGCAATACCTCAAGGCTTATAACAAAGTTGAGCTATAAACTGTTATCTAAATTGGAACAATTTTTGAGGGTGAAAGCAGGTGAGACCAATGTTAGAGCGGATGGACTGCAGGAGTCCTCAGACCTATGGGCAATTATGTGTGTTTGTCCTGTTCGTGATTAAAATTCCCCTGGTTTTCCCCTGGTGACATCTGCTGTGAAGGCCAGAGGAATATCCACCCCACTTTTCCTTGGTTGGTCTCCCTGCATGGCCATTTGGCTGGTGTTCACCTAACCACATTCCTTCATCTTTGAGGCCATGGAACAATGCATAGCTTTTTGAGTGGATGAAACAGCCACCTAGCTCCTGGGTGCTGCTCACAACATCAAATCTTCTTCAACCTTTCATTTCTCTGTTTCCTAAAAATTTTTAAAAAGCCATCAGAAACAGGGCTGGTGGTATAGCTCAATGGACTAAGCTCTTGCTTAGGTAAGCACAGGGGCCAGGGTTCAATCCCTGGTTCTGCATGCCACACTGGTCCTGCCTTCAAGTGCGCTGAGCTGGCAATGGAGTCCAGGCTTGGTGTGCGCCTGTAATCCCAGCACTAGGGAGGCAGAAATCGGGAGGATAACTATGAGTGTGGGCTGCATAGTGAGACCCTGTGGGCGCACACACACACACACACACACACACACACACACACACACAAAAGCATCAGAACTAAATATAATACTGGATGTGACAGTGTTTGGCACTGTAAAGTGTTCCACAGATAAGGCCATAGGACCAAGGGGCAGCAGGGAAAATCTGAGTCAGTAGAAATAGTTTTCTTGAGCTGCTATTTGGGTGAAGCCCTTTGGCCTGTCTGCAGGACAATAGGAATGAACCTTTTTCCATGACTTGAGCCAAGTGGTTTTCTGTGATGAGCTATCAAGATAGTGTGTTGATTAGACTCTCCAAATTCACTGAGGACAGAAGAACATTCAGGGAATTTCAGGCCTTGGGGGTTTGTAGTTGGGTCAGTGTGTTCTCACCAAGAAATGAGAGAGACAGGAAGCCTGTGAGTGGCTTCACAGACAGATAGAAAGGCACACACACACACACACACACACACACACAAGCTCACAAGCTCTGGTGATCAGCAAGAATTCTGGGGCCCATTGCATTTTAGATGTCCCTGCAGATGCCAGTGTCACCTGCTTTCAGCATAGCATTCTGCTTCAGCATTTACTACTATGGCTGTTTCTCTCTTCTCTCGTTCTTTTAGCTGGGGATTTGTCCTGAAATCTCTTGCATACAGTGATCTTTTTACTAGTGATTTCTATGCCTCTTGGTCTTTACTTACAGAAACTCTTTGTGAGCTGCACAGCTCCTGGGCCGCTCTGTGTCCATGGCTGGAAGCCTGCTGTCCAAGGACTCCAAAAGAAGGGCTCTGATTGGCTGAATATGTAAATACGTCACCCTCTATTATAGAGCATTCCTGCCTGGCTGAGGCTCTGGTGCCAAGCAATTTTAGAAGTTATTGGCTTTATGTCAGAGGCCGAGTCCTGGCACAGGAGTCATTTCTAACTTATGTGATAAGAACTTTTAGTTCTTTTTTTTTTTTTTTTTTTTTTTTTTTTTTTTTTTTTTTTTTTTTTTTTTTTTTTTTTTTTTTTTTTAAGGATACCCTTGTAGTGGAACTAAGACTTTAGTTACATTACTTTATCTCATTTATTCTACTCTTGTGAGGCTTTCATGCTTTTACACCTTAGCAATCTCATACTCTCCATATAAGGTATAGCTCCTAAAATAATTAGATGTGTCCCCTTTGAATGTGATCAACCTTTCTTGATGAAACAATAAAGATGATTTCTGTGGACTGAGTTCCTACTCTATCACACATTTTATATCTATTTATCTTTCATTTGTCACAACCTACATTCAAGATAATTATAGTCAATCTTCTACAGGGGAAAAATGAGTTACAAAGATAAGTGACTTAAGGACATTCAACTCAATTCTGATTCCAAAGCAATGACTTTGAAGTTTTGCATTTCAATTCATCTTATTTATCTTCCCCTTTTGCCTTAATTTTCCCTAAGTTCCAGTGAGGTTTTTTTTTTGGTAATATATTAGAACATTTGCAGTGCTATAATTCTAGCCAAAAGTTCCTGGGATCTTGACTCTATTTTTTGTTTGCTTATTTGTTTGAGATAAGGTTGCTATGTAGTGAAGGCTGGCCTTGAACTCACTTATGTAGCCCAGCCTGGTCTCAGATTCATAGTGACCCTCCTGCCACTGCCTCCTGAATGCTGGGATATATGCTTGGGTGTGATTCTATTTAATAATGACTAATAATTTAGTGCAAATGTTTTTCACATATCATTTTTAGTTCTCAACTAAAATTTTAGTGTAAAACACTAATTTGTTATTAATTTTATAATCTCTACCACAAGCTTTAGCCTATTCCCTCTTACCATTATAGAGATAGGTAGGCGAACACACCAAGGAAAACATCCATGTGAACCCCACTAATGGGATGTATATAATCATTGCTAGCTACGATATGACCAAGCCTTTCTTAGTACTGTGAGTCTGTGAGTGTCCCCAGATAATTCCTGGGAACCTGTGGACAGTTTTGAAGTCCTTGTCATTCTGTTTGTGTTAGCGACACTACCAGAGTTGATTCAGAGGAGGTCAGGAGGGACAGTTCTCCAGAAAGGTCTTTATAACACTAAATTATTCATCCTGCTGAGATAGAGTAGATAGCTACCATTCTTGAGAACATCATTAGACATCTAACTGAAACTGGCATAACAGGAGAAAGGAGAGCTAAGAAAAGGTAGTAAGGTGGCATGAACCAGGGACTTCAAGGATATCCAAGGGCCCAATCTCTAACACCAAGCTGTGCTTCAGGTTGTGTGAATCTTGAGCAAGGTTCTCTTAAATAAGCCTAGCTCTCTGTGTGGTGGAGACCTGGGCTTATTTCAATGAGCTGAGCCCTAAATTCAGAGAAAGCAGAGAGATGCTGACTCCTAAAATTCAAACAAAACTCCAGTTCTGAATGGTCAGGATGTCTTGCTGATCTGTGGACTGAGTTCCTACTCTACCACACATTTTATATCTATTTATCTTCCATTTGTCACAACCTACATTCATTTTGCTGTGCTTACCTGGTTGGGATATTCCACTGAGACGATGCTGATGCTGATGATTTTCTATGCCTCTCCTTTTGTTGGCAAACTATTTGATAGAGGAGCAGTGTGCAAAAGAAAATGAAGGATTTTTCAAAAAGATAAGGGGAATATTGCAGTTCTCTCTCTCTCTCTCTCTCTCTCTCTCTCTTTCTCTGTCTCTCTCCCTCTCTCCCTCCCTCCCTGCATCCCTCCCTCTTTTCCTCCCACTGTCCCTCTCCCCTCCCTCTTCCTCTGCCTCTACTACTTTAAGTTTATCTTTGAAATTGGGCACACGTTTCTTGCACAGAAAGGTCATCACGGACCCCACATGGGAAGAGTACTTCTGGGGAGAATATGATTTGTGTTTAACTGCAGAATGTGAAAACTACTCTTTGAAAGCCCCTCTGGATTTCTAGATGTTTTGAGGAACAATGGCTGGGGAGTGGGTTATATCTGGGGATGGTAATGGGTGGGATTGCGTCCTCGCTAGAATCATATTAAAGTCCTAATGACCTTACTTGCTGATAGTGTAGTTCCAGATGTCATTAACTGACATGAGCAGAATAAACCTATCTGCAACATGACCGGAGTTTTCTAGAAGAGGTGGATAAGCTCACAGGAACACTGCTGCACGAGGAGCAGCTTTATGCTATTGCAAGCCAAGGAACCACCAGGCCTGGAGCAGATTCTTCTTTTCTGCCTTCAGACAGAGCATGGCCCTACCAACCCTTTACTTTCAGACATCCGACCTCTAGAGCTATAGCAGTAAAATTATTTTGCTAAGCTGCCCCGTTTGTTTTCCTTTGTTACATCTCTTGTAGAGCTCAAAGTACTGCAACAACTGTGACATGTAGGAGCAAGATTTAGAATCAGTGAGCTCCACTGCATCCAGGGATAGACGTCCTGTGATCTAATGCAGGACTGGTGCTCAAGAGGGACACCAGTGGGGGAATAAACAAATCAAAGGCACAGTACCTGGGTGACCAGCTCCACCTGGTGTTAGAAAGATGTATGGCTTCCTTTACAATGGAGTTAAGCAAGGGAGATGTTTATATAGGACTGTGTGGTCTCAAATTATAACCTGGAAATTTGCAATAATTCTTTTTTTTTTTTTTTTCAAAAGAGAAAGTCTCTCCAGAAATATAGAGGAGAAACAAAGTAGTTTTATTGCTCAACAAACACTAGAGAATTATGGATACAATGGGCGTTCTGCTCAGTGATCGGCAAGGCAGGGAAGTCTCACCTTTTGGCACTAGCGAGCAGATCCACGATTCTTGCGTTCTCTAATCATCTGTTACCAAGGAGAAGACTGAATGAAATCGTCTGTCACCTACAGTCCTTCAAAACACACAGCAAATACAAGTGGTCCTTCCATATCCTGGTGAATATCTTCTGCTGCGTTCTGATGCCACAGTCCGTCTCTTGCTAAACATCCTATTGTCCACTGGAAATGATAGTTTATCTCTGTTCACCAGGCAGGTGCTGTGCCACTGAGCTAAATTCCCAGCCCCAAACTCTTTCTTGAAGACGACAGATCATCTCTTAAGCCTTCAGAACACTGTTTTCTCTTCATTCTTGATTGTTCAACTGTGTTAACCCTTGGAGAGAAAAACAAAACAACATAAAAGAAAACAAAAGGTTCTCAAAAGTAGCATTACAATTTGTCGCCAACAATATTTTTAAACACAAACATCTAGAAAGATGAACTTTAGGATTATTATCCTTACTATTTGAAGTGTTTTCTAACTATGAATGCTAATTTCATCATTATTGACATAATTTTTAAATACATTTACATCAAATATATATTCATTGAGTCACTCTGAAGTTTTTAAGTCATCTGTCAATACCTCTAAGAAAATATTTATCTTATTTGTCCTTCTCTGCTTTCTTTTTTTTTCTCCCTCTTCCATTTCAGCTTATTATCTTCCACTAAATGATGATTTGATTTAAACTGAGCTCTTTCCCACTGTCACTTACATTATCTTAGTTCCCAATGATCATATGGCTTAGATATTCTCTTAAAAAATATTCTCTTAAGTAAAACTAAAGATGCCAGCCGCTCTGCATAAGAGAACTAAAAATTTCAAATCAGGGTGCTTATTCATCAGGCTGCAGTAATAATACAAATGAAAGTAGGCTTTTTGATTTAGGGTAATAGTTCAAGTGGGGAAATAGTATTGAGAAGCTTGAGGTCTTACTGGTGAATCAGTCCTTGCTCATGAAGGAAAACAAGAAAAATGTTCAGGAAGGTTCCCCAAGACCCGCCCAATGCAAGGCACTGACTGCCCCCCTCATTTATTATTATGCATTTTGATCAGCAATCACTGCATTCTTCCCAGAGAATGGCACACAGACACCTCTCAACCTGATCCTCTCACTTCCACCTTCCCTCTCCTGCTTCTCCTTTGAAGAGAAAAACTAGGGCAAGAATTGGGGAAGGACGGGTTAGGCATCCTCACCGTCTCTGCTTCATCACCTTATAGGTACTACCGGATAAGGTCTGGAAGCATGCGGTAAGGCCAAAGGATCCAGATCCCACTTTTGATTAATTGATTCTACTGGACGTAAGATTAAAATTAAGATGGTCACTGAGCCAGGCGTGGTGGCACAGGCCTGTAATCCCAGCGCTCGGGAGGCTGAGGCAGGAGGATTGTTGTGAGTTCGAGACCAGTCTGAGCTACAAAGTGAACTTAAGGCCAGCCTGAACTGCATAGTGAGACCCTGTCTCAAAAAGACAAAAAAAAATAAAAAGAAAGAAAAAAGAAAAAGATGGTCACTGAAGGGGGAAATTAGATCAAAGACCTATTTGACCTTTCTTTTTCTGTTTGTTTGCCTATTTGTTTAAGCCTGTCCTTTACAGTTTTTATCTGTATGCCCTGGAACTTACCCTGTATAACTTGAGCATTTGAATCTATGAAAAAAAAGGTATGGATTAAGGAGCACATATATATACTAAACATGTCCACAGCATATATGCCACTGAGAATGAAGTTTTAAAAATATTTTCTTAGTGTTGTTTTTCCATCTACAAAACTAAAAACTGGATGTGAAAGGACTTAATTTTTCTCCAGCAAAATTCTAAAATTTTATAATTGCCTCTAGGTCAATTTTGAGAGTGATAACATTAATATATGAAAACTTTTCATAAAGGTTGAATCAAAGAACATAAAAGTTTATATAATTTTATATTATTTCTCTGAAATTCAGAAGATTATAATATATAGTTTTTTGTAATTCCTAATACATTAGATATGTTAGATTTTAAAACACAGGTTTTTTTGTGATTCAAAATGATACAGGGAAAAAAACTGATCTCACGTGGGTGATCTCCAAATGATATAGGGAACCTCCAAATGCCATAGGGAAAAATGATCTCTGGACCTGACCTGTATGAGTTCATGTTCTCTAGAACTGAAGAATGAATTTTAGGAATAAACGGAGGTTATGAGTAGAATAGATTTATTGAGAGAAAGAAAGCTCCTGTCCGAGAGAGGGACAGGACGGGGGTCTGAGCTGGTAGTTCCCCCTGCAATAATTCTTGAATATCTAATATGAACCAAATATTCTTCTAGGTTCTAAAAAAACATCTTTGATCATCTTGTTTCCTCAACAGTCTCATGAAAAACTTAACCATTGTGACAAAAAAAGGACATTAGGCAAGGGATCTACAACACAGATAAACACAGAACTTTCCAGTGGCAAAGAACCACCCAGGATGCCCTGACTATATATGTATCTCCAGAAAAACAAGTTGCCACCTTTGGCAGATTGAGTGCACTGGAATCCTTCTCCATGGTTGGAGCATTAATTTGTTCTTCCTGAACAGGCACTGATTGTAGCTGGTTTTGTTTTCTTTTAGGGGATCAACTGTGCCTTCCCAAAAGTTAAGTCTAAAAAAAAAAAGTTAAGTCCAAACCCTAAATTCAATATCTTAGAGTTTAATTATCATTGCACATGTATCCCCAAATAAATAACTCAGGTAAAATAAGGCTGCTTGGGCTGGGGAGATAGCTCAGCAGTCTAAGTACCTGCCTGACAAGCACAATGACCTGGGTTCGATCCTTGGTACCACATGCTGTGCTGACCTTGTGCCAAACTGGCTACAAGACCAGGCATGGTGACACATGCCTGTAATCCCAGGGCTGAGAAGACTGAGACAGGAGGATCACTACAAGTCTTAGCTGCATAGAAAGACCTGTACTAAATAAATAAATAAATAAATAAATAAATAAATAAATAAATAAATAAAAGATTAAAAAGAAATGAGGCTACTGGTATAGGCCCTACTCCAACTCAATTGTTGTCCTAATATGAAGAGGAAATTTGAATGTATGAAGAGACATCAGGAATATAAGTGACTGAAAGGAAAGTCATGGAAGACTATGGCAGGAAGACGGTCATCTGGAAGCCACTTCAGGAGAGACTGAAGCTTCAGAACTGTTCTGTGGTCTTCTAGCTTTGAGAACTATGAAAAATAAATTACCATCACCTCAGAAATATATGCATATAGATTTGAGTTAGGTGAGGTTCCTGTGCTGGAAGGGCTTCTGAGTTGGGACCCCATTACCCCAGAAAGCAGTGACATAGGCCACATGTTATGTGACCCCTTTCTACATCATGGAGGAGATGGAGGGAATTGCCATCTTCCAGCAAGTCCAATCAGATTTGGATTTGCTTTGATAAATAGTAGGAAAACTATGGATGCTAGCTATAGTATTTGTAATTTCTCATTTGTGGCAGTTTTCATTTCTGGTTTCCCTCTAGTTATAGTACCATAATCAAGGAATATTGTTATTTTTATCTGATAAAGCTGTTTTTAATTGGTCTAGGCTAGAGGTTTTTCCTAATAAGCAACAGTGTGGTCTTTAGAAAAATATAAAATTCCTGGACCCATTCTCAGGTCTGTCATCTTCAGGCTGGGGCAAGAAGACAGGAAGCAGACCTCCGTGCTCACTCAAGATCTTCACAGATGGCGCTAGTGTTACTCTAATGAACCACTCACCTAAGGCACACATCTGAACCTTGTTTGCACATTCACCTTTCTTGGAGAACATTTTCTTAAAAAAGCATTCAAGCTTGCTATCCCCCTCCTGGGTATCATGGTGGCGCATGCCTGTAATCCCAGCACTCGGGAGGCTGAGGCAGGAGGATTGTTGTGAGTTCGAGACCAGCCTGAGCTACAAAGGGAGCTTAAGGCCAGCCTGAACTCCATGATGAGACCCTGTCTCAAAAAGACAAAAACAAAAACAAAAACAAAAAAAAAAAAAAAAACAAAAGAACTGAAAGTCTCACACCACATTGCTATATGTACACCCATATTTACACTAGTGCAATTTGTCATAGCTAAATCCTGGAAACAACGCAGATGCCCATCAACTGAAGAATGTATAAAGAATTTGTGGCATTTTTACATAACAAAGTATTATTCAGCTATAAAACAGGATTAAATTTGAGTCTATTGTAGGTAAATGGATACAACTAGAGAACATACTCTTAAGTGAAATGAATCAGACTCATATGTACAAACATTGTGCTGACTCCTTAGTGTGTGAATCCGAAAGAGAAAGACGGAATCTGAAGGATACAATAAATACTGGGAAAAGAGAATGAACTTATTCAAAAGGAAAGAGTCATTGAGTTGAGGAGAAGGACAGGAGAGGGGGACATGGAAAGAGATTTATCTAGGTGTATATGCAGGATGGTTTGGACAACTGTACTGTGCATTTCTGTTGGTCTATGAAAAGGAGAAGATAACACTATATTTGTTTTGTCTCCTTCTTCAGTGATTTATACTTCTCTTCTTACTTTCTCATACATGTCCTTTTTTCTTCCTTCAAATTTTACATGCATACATCTGATAATTTGAATAATTGTTTGTAAGATAAAACTATGTACTGCAACAAATACTGTGAAATCCATATTACTTTATTAAGTGAAATTCTGTATCACTTGTAATTTTTTCTGTTCTAATTCTAATTTGTACTCTCCTTAAATACAATAAAAAATAACCATTGTGCTCCCATAGAACATTGTGATTTAACTGATCAAAATGTGGCCTGAATTGCAGAAGCTGAGGTTTTAAAAGCTCTCCAGTTGATTCTAACACTTAACAATATTTGAGAGCTGCTGTTCAGTGCTATAGATATTCATTAAATATCTTTCAGTTGTGATAGATAAGGTCATAAGTTGCTTTAAGGAAATCAACTTCAAAACAATATATAGGGTATGATAGTTCAAAGCCTAAAGACTTCAGTGGTAGAGAAGTCATAGAAAAGACTAATGTGGTAGAATAAAGTGAGATAATGAGGCTCTGAGGAGGAGAAGTGAGGTGCAGTTGAGAATGTGATGGCACCTGTACAGGATTTCCTGGAGCTGAGGGTATAGCTCAGTGAGCAAGTGTCTGTCTAGCATGTGAAAGCTCTGGGTTCCATCCCCAGCACAACAAAAGTAAGAAGCAGCTGCTTTTAGAGAAGGAACAAGTTTGATTATCTAATGACCTTACTAATGAAAAATATTAAAATAAACTAGGCATCTAAATAAGGTAATACCTTTCCAACTTTCCAATTCAATGATTAATATTGTATTTAAAAAAAAACCTGTTAGAATTAGTACATAAGCTAAATTTGACTTTTCATAATAAAAGTACAGAACCTGTATTTGTTCACTGTTACAAAATTATATTAAATTCTCAGTTGAAATCTACAAGTATCATGAGTGATATGAATTATGCTATAATTAGTTATTAATAATTAACAAAGTGAGAAATAAATAAATCATTAAAGATTAATATTAATGATGTACTAATTATATTATAACCATTTTATTTACTATAGAGATTTCATAGTTATAAAAAATCAACCACTAGGGGCTGGGGAGATGGCTCAGTGGAATAAATGCTTCCCTGGCAAGTGCAAGGGCCTGAGTTTAAACCCTGATTCCACCAAAAAAAAAAAATAAAAATCAACCACTGTTAAAATTATCTTCAGTTATTTAAAAATGAAAAAAATCTCAGGATGAGGAAAGCTAGTTGTTTAATGCATTTATTTTATTTTATTTTATTTTATTTTATTTTATTTTATTTTATTTTATAGATATCTTTTACAGAGTCTCACTACACAGCTCAGCTGCAGCAATTCTCCTGTTTTCAGCCTCCCCAGCACTGGGCTTACAGACATGCACCACCACACCTGGTACGCTTAACACATATAGAGTTTTAATTTTGCAAGAAAAAAGAGTTATGGAGGTCTGCCATATAACACTAAATATATTTGACGTTACCCAACTTAATTATGGTAGTTTTATGCTTTCTACCACAACTTTTAACAACATTAAAAATTTAAAATGTAACAAAATCTAAGTTAAAACACAATTTTATTAATTACCTTCCAATGTTGTGAAGAAAATTCTAAAAACTGAGCATATGTAAATGTGTATCTAAATATCCCCAGTAATATACCACAAACAGAATGCAACAAATCACCAAAAAGATCATGCATTGTGACTAAGGAGGTCTCAGCCCAGAGATGCAAAGCAATAAATAAACAAACCAACATATCATATACTATATATAAACTAATAAATGTAATACATTAAATGAACACAGACAAAGGCAAAAAACACACAGTCACCTTAATAGATGCAGGAAAAGCCTTCAACAAAATTCAGCATCCATTCAAGATAAGATTCATGACAAGATTTATGACAGCATTTATTTACTCAAAGACCTTGTGATTTATCAATTCTGACTTCATTTTTGAAAAAATATAACAACTTTACCAGCATAGATAGCAACACTGGCTCAGAAGTGTCATCGATGCTGCTTATAGAAAATTCTAGGACCAAAGGAATGAATGCCTATTTAGGCCACCTCCATCCCCTTAACACACATAGGAATTGAACACAATTCCTTTATGCTGAGCTACGTCCTAAGCCCTTTCTCTTTTCTTTTGAGATGGAGTCTTGCTAAATTGCTTAGATTGGCTCTAACTTGTGATCCTCCTGCCTCAAGCTCCCAGAGTGCTTATGTGTCAGCCTATGTTGTCCTGCCTTGGGCTGGGGAGGTAGCAAGGTCCTGAGTTGATCCCTGGTACCAAAAAAAAAAAAAAACAAAAAACTTAAGTTGCCATGCCTGGCATAAATGCACAGAATTTCTAAAAGTCAGTTTAGTTAGTCTCAGTTTGTCAGAGATGAGTAATATATGCATGAGAACAGAATCTTTTTAAATGTATTTGGTACAGGGTCTATAGAGACTCCCTATGTAGACTGGACTTGCAGTGATTCTCCTGTTCTCAGCCTCTCAAGCACTGGGATTGCAGGAGTGCACCACCACACGCAGTCTCAATTGCTCACACAGTATGCCCTGGGGGCAGGGCCAGAACGAGAACAGAAATGATGTTTACATGTGATTTCAACAGTTTAAGTGGCCAAGGTTTTAGTTCAGTGGCATAGCACCTGCCTGGCAAGGGCGAGGTTTCCAGAATAATTTAAAACAGTTTTCCTTTTTAATCATATCTATTTGGGGCCTGGGAGATGGCTCAGTGGAATAAGCACTTCCCTGGCAAGCACAAGGGCCTGAGTTCAATCCCTGGTTCCACCAAAAAAAAAAAAAAAAAAAAAATTCATATCTGAGGCAAAATACATATATAAAATCATAAGATGTTGAAGCTTAATATGTTTAAATTTTTAAATTTCTTTTTTAGGGGCCAGGGAGATGGCTCAGTAGAATAAGCACTTGCCTGGCAAGCACAAGGTCTGAGTTCAATCCCCAGTTCTGCCAAAAAGAAAAAAAAAAATTTTATATTGCAGATACACTGTAGCCATAAAAACACCAAAAGACAAAGAAGAAATAAGAAATCTCTACATCATTTCTCTTAAGTAATGTGAATATTGTTTATAAATATTTATTTGTCTCATTTTCCCAAGGTGCTTGATTATATAACTTAACCTGTTTTCCTTTAATAATAGCTAAAATGTCTTTTCTAATAAACAGATATTAACATTGCTCTAAATTAGAGCAATGAAATTAGAGAAAACATCTCTAAACAGCTTGACTGAGGGCCATAAACATTTATGAAAAGTAATCTGCTATTGAGGTCTGTCACAACTTTTTAAATCACAAACAAGTTGAAATTGGGAATTTTTCTTCCACTTTAGTAATATTTCTGCTGGTGTATCTGTTTTGTGCTTAAGAATTCCAGGGCTTGTATTACCTGCAATGACACTCTTAGGTGATCAATCTGTAGAGTAACAGTCTTAGCTATGTTTCTCATTGTTGAGATAAAACACCCAACACTCAAAGTTAGAGGAGGAAAGGTCTATTTTGGTTCACCATTTGTGAAGGCTTCAATTCATACTTGGCTGGCTCCAGGGCAGGGCCCAGTGGCAGAGGGCCTCACACAGGAGAAGTGGTGCATGAAGGGTAGAAGGCAAGAAGACAGCAAGACCGTGAAGTAGCAAGGGCGCAGCCGCGGCAGCCTGCCTCTCCCTTCCAAGCTTCCTGCCCTTCGGGTGCGGCCACCCACACCTAGCGTGAGCCTCCCTACCCAGAACTATGCCTGTCCAATCAGTGGACTAACGTAGTAATTGTGCACCTGTAATTTCAGCACCACAGGCTTATTCTCAGCACCATGCACCCCTAGATCCAGTCACCCCCAAGAAGCCCTGCCTATGACCACCTGAGGCTTTAGGCAGACAGCTATACACAAGCTCTCACAATAACTTTTATTAATTTTAATATAGGATAATAAGAATCAATGGTTAGTCTTCCAAAGTGACTTGGAGATAACTCAGTTTTAGGTCTGACCTAATCCTTCACTAATTCATCCATTCTTTAATAAATGCATATTGAGTGTCTGAATGCTAGAGCTATGGGACTAAAGAGAACCACTAAGGAATTTATATTCCAAAGTGACTTAGAATAAAAGCTGACACGTAAATCTGATCCAAGATATATGTGCTATTATAGTGACATTATACTGACTGCTTTAAGAATGGTCTTATTCTATCTTTACAATAAATTTATGATGTTAGTACTAATTTAATCAAGTGGATAGTGATTTATCTTTGTGTCTTAATGGTGGGATATTTTGACTTTGGAAATGGATGTGTAAATTGATTCTTAGTTGTAAGAAATGCCATTTAGCTTATCAGAAGTTGTCTATGGTTTAGAGAAAATGGCTTTTTTCATCTGAGAAAATTTATTGAGTAAGTACTGTGTATTTAGTACTACGCTATACACTAGTTAAGAAATACAAAGTCCCTCCCATGAAGAACCAGTGCTCTGGTTGTATCACTATATTCATTTTTATTCCCTTTTAAAATAGCATCTAGTGAGGAGCCTGTGATGTTTATATTTCCTACTTCCTAGAAGAATTCTTAAGGAAAGAGAAGCATATGAGAACTTGAAGAACTGAAAATGAAGAGCAGAAGTATTCCAGATCCTAACAGAAATTTTGCTTACCTCCAAAGGATACCCTGGGTAGGAATGTCTAGCTTGTCCTACTACACAAGTAGAAGGAAACTGAGTGCTCCAGATGCCTCTTAAAGCTTCTGCCCTGGTCTAGCAATGCAAGATGTGTACTGAAAACCAAACCAAACGAAACACAAGAAGGCATCTTTTGTCTGCTGTGGCAGTTCATCTTTTCCACTACCAAACTGCTATTTTCTCTATCTTTCAGTCAGCCTCTCCCCTGGGCCTATTGTTACCTTCTTTCTACTTAGGAAATTCAACTCCTTGAAAACAAGTGAATTAGAAGTGAATGCATTTATTCTAGGGCTATACAATCTCCCTAAGGAAAGGGTTCAGATCCTCTCTGTGTTCAGTGTTATAGAATCAGTAGGATGAGCCAAATAAAATCCTACTAGTTTCATAAAACTATGCTAGAGAAAGGTATTTTGGTAGCTGTTGGAATTAGGGCAAGTAGCTTAGTATACCAACCTACTAAGCAGTTATAGTTTTAAAAGAGATTATTTGACAATCATCTAATTATCAGATAATGAAACCAAGGACATCTATCCATCCTTTCTGGCACATTTTGGGTCTAGGTAGTTAATCCCTCTTAGGATTATGAATGAGCAAACACATGAGAAAAGCTGCAGTACCCATTAGCCCCTGTGCACAATGACCAAAACAAAATCTGAGTCCCATTGTAATATCAATTTGTTTTCACAGGTCTGTGGGTCAGCCAGTGAGTGACTGGTCTAGGCTCCCCATAACTTAAGATGCTTCCGTATAAGTCAAGTATTTTCTCACAGTGATCTACTCTACACAGCAACAGAAAGCACACAGACAAAGAGCCAGAGAGAGGATTCATGAGACTCAAAATGCAAACAAACAAAACAGGAAGCCTGTAGTGATTTCTTACCAAGCCCAGAAGGGTACAGGGTCTTGCTCTGTAGCTCAGACTCCTAGTGACACTCTGACCTCAGCTTCCCCAGCATTGGGATTACAAATATGTGCCATCATGCCCAGTTTTGGGACCATCGTGGCACTCCCAGGATTCTCCAACCACTAGAAACCTTTTCATAATGAAAAATATTAGAGAATTGGCATCAATGACAGGCATTTAAGGGCTCCCTAAGAAAAGCTCAGGGTTGTAAAATTACTAACAGCTATATGCATTGATGAAGAAACACATTTCTTTTCCTGATTTCTATCAATGTACTCTGGCCAAATGCTACCTGAGAGAAACTACAACAATTTTATGGACTTAGTGCAGCAAGGGAAAGCACATAGCGAATGACCATGGGCCTTGTCAATGTCAGTAAGTTTTATAGAAGATTGGAATTCAGGAAAGTTCTAGAATGTAAACTATTTCTCTGGATTTGATGCTGTCAGACACCAGTTATTCCACAATATGATATTTATTAGTCCTTTGGGGCTATGGCAGCAAAGTCCCACCATGTATGAGCTTCATCAACAGACATGTATGATCGCCCATTGTGAAAAACCAGAAAGCTTAGATCAGGCTGTCTGTAGGGACATGCTCCCCCTGCAGGTGTCAGCTTGTAGGTGTCCCTCGACTTGTCACCACACATGTCTAGGTTAAATGCGTTGTGTGTGTGTGTGTGTGTGTGTGTCCAAATAGAATAGTCACATAGAATACAGTCACTATGATCAAGGACCCATGATACTGTAGCTTGGAGTTGACTTGGCTCCTTCCAGTAGACAATGGCCTTTGCAAAGAAGGTCAAATTCTGAGGTCTGAAGAGATAGGACTTCCACAGTGAGCCTGGCAGTGGGGCTTGGAAAACAACTTGACCCACAGAAGATATTTAAGTGAACTTTATCTCGAAGGAGAGGATAGGAAAGATGAAAGCTAGAATTGGTAAGAAAGGAACAGTGACTAGTACTGCACAGGTGAGAAGGGCTTTGGACAACTTTTGTTGTCAGGAGAACATGGCTGTGCACAGACTTGCTTGATCCCAAACCATCTTGCTCGTAGAATGGCATTGTCTGTTACCCATGTTTTGTAAATTAGTTTTGCTCAGTAGAAACGTCAGTTGCAGTGAAAGCTGTGAGTACCACCAGCAAACCAAGATTGAATTGTGGAGCCAGACCAGCGTCCAGATGGATGTTTTGTCATCCACTTCAGGGCACAGGCCATTAGCCTATGCTTTTCAGATCTTCATACTTGCTGAAATGTTGCTGAGTAAGAAGATTTTCAGAGAACATAATTTATATTTCTATTGCAGTATTTAAGATTTTAAATGCATTAAATAACTCTTTTGAGCAGTGTATTGCTCTTTTCATTCTTCCAAAACAAATACTTTGATATAGAATGACCAGCAGGGGGCTGGGGAGATAGCTTGGTGATCTAAGCGCCTACCTGGCAAGCACAAGGAACTGGGTTCAATCCAGGTACTGCATGCAGCACTGGCCCTACACTGTGCAGGCCACTGAAACTCAGCATAGTGGCACATGCCTGTAATCCCAGCACTGGGGAGGCTGAGACAGGAGGATCACTATGAGTTGGAGCTGCATTGTGAGATCATGTGCCAAATCAATCAATCTTGAAAAAATTGACCAGTAGAATGCTGGGGAGATAGGTTAGTGGCATAAGCATCTGCCTGGCAAGATCAGGGTCCTGAGTTCTATCACCAGCATTGAAAAAAAAAAGAGAGGAAAGAAAAGAAAAGAAAAGTGACTGGTAGGGTCTATGGTCACACTGCCCTGAATGAGTCCCATCTCATCTAAAAATGACCAATAGAAAGAGAAAATATAGAAAATGTATTTTTGGCAAGATCCAGTGGCACAAGCCTTAACACTCTGGGAAGAAGAGGCAAGAGGCCAAGTTTAGACAGTTTGTATATATATATATATATATGATAACGGGGCTACAAATGCAGCACAGCTTGGTGTGGACATCTGGAGTTTGATACCTACTATGGCAGAAAAAATTTTAAAAGACAGGAAGGAAAAGCACTTTCAAAATAGGTGAGTGGTCAGTTCTTGCCATCCAGTTCCCAGAGCATCTGAGCAGAGGCCTGTGGTCGCTGTGCCTCGGATGGGTGTGGGCAGCTGCACAGAGCTCGTTTCATTAAAGAAGTTCTCAATGACTGTGATGGCAAGGACTGCTTCTTTCTCCCATGTCAGCAAGGTGAAGGGATAGATTCTGAATCTGGTCATTGTGGAAAAAATATTAAAGTAAAGCTGTACAAGGCTTCAGGTTTTATTGGTGGTCAGGCACCATGTACATCCATTATAAAATGGAATCGGAGAAATGAACTTCATTTTATGACTAAGTGCTGAGTTAGCCACTCCATCCCACGTTACCTTTAAATGGGGTAAGGGTATAATTTTTTATTGGTGTTTGCTGGTTTTATGTTGTGATGTGTCAACATGAGTCTTTTACGAACAGTGATAAACATGGGAGAAAACTCATAATCAAGACATTGCTTATAGAGTAAGTTTTGTTTTGTTGACACATAACATTTTGGTAAAATGTCAGCAGGATAACCCATCAGTAAACTAGAGAAATCAGTTCCCAGGTGTCCTCACTGAACGTTCATTCCTTTTATGACACTACTGATAAAGACCCTGGTGCCACAATAGGCAAGATATAAAATAGTGATGGATCTCTGTTTAATTTCTGCTTCTTTGCCTTTCCTTAAGGAAGTTCTACAGAAGAATTTAGAGAAATCAAATTATTCCAGTATGTTCTTCTATGCTTAATTAATTTAAGATATAAAACAAAATGTTGCAAGTCCTAACGCTAGTCACCTCTTTCCTCCTGGGCAGTTCTTTAGCTTCCTATAAACAGAGGATACGCAGGCCAGAGTACACATTCATTTCACCATTGGTTGGAATGAAGTACAATTGTGATAACTAATGTTCTACAGCACAACTTTTGCTATTATAAAATGAGACTGTCTTGTAGCCTTCACATCAGCCTTATTGTACTGCATGATGGTTATTGTGGATAGCCTGAGGCTGAAGTAGTGTGCTACAGCCAAACGAGCTTGTCCTTCACTCTTTTATCCCAAAAGAATGAAGGGTTAGTGGCTATAGATATATTGCCAATCCTCAATCTCCTCATCTGTACAGTGTCGTTAGAATCATTTTGTGGGATCCAATCAGACATGGATACCAAGCATCTAATATTAGTTTTTCTTCTGCCTTTCCTTCTTCCATGACATAGTGTAATATAGTTGTTCTAATGCTATAGCAGAAAACATAGGTAGGCTCATTGCACCAGGTGCTATGATATATGTCTCATTCATGTAAGTAGGTGCAATTATATAAAAGAAGGAAGCAAAGAAGCCCTTAAATCCCTGATAACTCTTCCTTTTTGCTCTTTCCATCTGCCTATCTGCCTCCTTCCTTTGGCTTTAGTTTTCCTGTTTTTATTTCCCCTTTGGACCTTGTCTTAGTTACAGGAAGAAAAGGTTTATTTAGCTGACAGTTACTAGAGGTTTCACTTCATATTCGGCTGGCTCCAAGGCACAACAGCACAAGGAGAAAGCAACCATTCAGGGCAGCAGCAAAGAGCAAGAGCACAAGGGAGAGGTAGCAGCAGTTCAAGCCCCTCTAGCTTCTCTTCCCACCTTACATTGTAATGCAAATTACATGCCCCAGAGCAGGTGCAGCACACTAGGGTAATCAGTCACCAATCCACAAGCTGTCCCATGACTGCACGAGGCTTTAGGGGGACACCTATGTACAAACCGTAACAGACCTGAATCTCTCCACTCTTGGTACCACGCTGGTATCTTAACTCAGCATCTAATAAATTCCTTCTGTAATCTAATACTGCATGGCTCAATTTATCTTAATTTTTTAATAGAGTGGATGCTATGGCTTGTATCTAGGTGTCTTCCCAAAGCCTTATGCACTCATGGATGGCACTTTTTACAGGTGGCTAAATCTGGGATGTATAATACTGGGATTAAGGATGTGACACTGGGATCAGGGTCACCCACCCTGAATGTGAGTGCCAATGCCCCGTCATGCCACCCTACCTTAGAACAAGCCAACTATGATTTTCATTCCTTTGAAAATATTTTTGTCTATTTACTTATTGTCCCAAATAATCTAGATTTTTTTTTTTTTTTTGGTGGAACCATGGATTGATCTCAGGCCCTTGTGCTTGCTAGGGAAGCACTTATTCTACTGAGTTATCTCCCCGGACCCCTATCTAGATATTCTGTAGGCTCGTAAAAGTTGAATTTCAAAGATAGGACATGATTGGCTTGAATTCAAAGATGCCCTTAAAGGTTCATGGTCTTTTATTTCATCATTGTCCTTCTTACTCTTCTCATTGATGAGACAAATACCCAACATCCAGAAGCCAAGGGAGGAAAGGTTTATCTACTTCACAGTTTGTAGAAGTTTCAGTCCATAATTGGCTGGCTCCAAGCTAGAGTAATATGGCAGAGGGGCATCACAAAGGAGAAAGGCAGAAGGTAGCAGAGCTGTAAGCAAGGGACAAAACAATCTTCTTTCTGCCCCTTAATTATATCTAGACTACTGGGATTAGGGTGCTGCCAAACCAATCAGTGAACTGATGTGATGATCACCCACCATTGATCCCAGCATTGCACCATGAATCAATCACACGCTCTAGACTCAGCCACCTCTAAAAAAGCCCTACCTATGCACAAGGCCTCAGGGGGATACATGGACATAAGTTATAATTGTCATAGTAATCGCGTGAATTGGACTCCCCCTGTGCTCATGAAATTGTGTCCAACAGTGTCTGGATGAGCTGTTTCCCCTTCTATATCCAGGGAGAAAGCCTGTCTAGCACGGTATTCCTATTTCTATTTTGATGTTGGCCTTTCTGGTACCAAGCCTGACCCAAAAGTCAGATGAGCTGGATATCTACAGCAGGCAGCAGAAGGCCCTCTTTCAAGGGTAATATTAGGAATTGGCTACTTGATGAATGGCCAAAGTCCAAAGTCCCAAGACTTTCTGTCAGTGCACAACTATGGAACAATTATTGTGCTAACAGCTCACTGAACAGGGAAAGGAAGAGAGAAACTCTTATCTTTCCTCTCCCTTATCAATAATTAATTTCAAATCAACCTACCAAATTATGCATTATTCAAATTGCAAATGGGAGCAGAATAATTTTGGGGATATTTATTTGCAGTTTATTCATAATTCTATAAGAAATTTAAAAAATGGGAATTATTTTCCTCCTTTCATATCATAAGAAATCTGGTTTACACTGTGTCATGGCTTCAGTGTATTTTTACAGAACGTATAACCCAGGAGGAAGTCACCAAACCAAGCGTAGCTTTTGGCCTTGAGGCACAGCCATGGGGAAGATTCAAATTGAAGTGAAGGAGCCAGAACTGATCAGATAAGGATGCAAGGAGGGAGCTTGTGATTTTCCAAAAAGACACTGTTAAGAAGCCCAAGAGGAGCAGGAGATTGTGTTCCAAGAAGACAATTCCCTCAGGAGGTGGCTCGTGGGTGTGAGAGGAACTCAATGCTCTTGCCAAGGGACATATTTACTCCCTTTCTGGATGTTTCTTTCCACATGGAAAGTGCACAGTTGTCAAGCACCTGCCCTCTCTCCACCCATTTGCCAGCCTCGCAGGGCAGAGAAGCCACTGCCCTGAAGAAGAAACCAAGCCTCATGGCCAACATCTCCATGTTTCCTTGCTCTGCTCCATCACTCTTTTTCCCAACTCCACACCAGTGGAAGAGAATGTAGCTGCCCAGAGAAGCCCTGGTTGGTGGGTGGAACAGTTGAGCACTGAAATCTAAGGTTAGTAAACCAGTAAAGCTTTATTGGTGTCTCAAGTGATGTTGGGGTCTCCCTCTTACCATCCTGCACCTGTCTTTTAGTTGGTCCTGAACTCTAGTGGAGGAGAAAAGGGGATGTCACACGCAGGCTCCTCAGAAATCAACAAGGAAGAAGGCTGGCCTTGCAGGCTATGCAAGTTTCTTAGGAAACTGTGCAGACCACAGCCATCAGTGAGTCTATTTCATCATGTAGAAATAAATGACAGTCAAGAATGGTGGATTGTGCTTATAATGACAGTACTTGTGAAGATAAGGCAGGAAGCTAGGTGGAAATTCAGAACTAGCCTGGGATATAATATAGTAAGTCAATGTCAGCATGAAGTATGTAGAAAGACCATGAGGCAGGGGAGAGAGCGAAGAAGGAAGAGAGAAAGATAGAGACAGAAAGAGTGAGACAGAGAGAGCCAGAAACAGAGAGGGACAGACAGAGATTGAGAGAGACAGAGATAGAGAGAAAAACCAAGGACCACTGGACGCAGACCTTTGCCAAAAGGATTGAGTGAAGATGAGAAGCCACAGTTGGTAGAAGCTGGAAGCAGAGTGTGCTTGGGACTCTGACCATTCTCTCATTGAGGGGCATGCTTGATCTGGGGAACAGCTGGACATACAAGGAGCTGAATTCCAGCAGGAGTCCCTGCCTTCCTATTGTTCCTTTTTGTATATATTGAATATGATAAAGGATTTGAATGCAGTAAATATCTGTTTATTAAATATTGGCTTCCCAGACTAGGAAGTTTCACCTGAAGAGCTGATTATTTCCTGGGAAATGCCACTCTGTCAATATCCAGAGAATTTGAAGATGCCTTCTACAATGAGAAGTTGAATTTGGGTACAAGCCTTCCACATCGACACAGAGGAGCCCTTAATTTCATGGGAAGATTTAAGCTTTCTTGTGGGAGATTTGTGTCACTAGTCTCAGCTAGCTGGTTGCCAGGTAACCAAGAAAAATTTCCCAAAATTCATAATCAAATGAGAAAGACCAGGAAGAATAAACAGAATGACTCATTCAAAAGAAATCAAACTTTGTTCAGGGAATCAAAGATAATTTTTTTTAAAGCCTAGAGGAGTTATTGTATGCAGCCAGCTCCCACAATAACACCTGTCCACCCACCTGCCTGCAAGATAGAAGAGTCACACTGTCACAGAAGAAGCACTTGAATAGTGGATCCCACTAGCACCAGCCTTTGTTAATAAATCAGAAACCACAGGTAAGAACCAGGCACGGGGGAGGCCTTCCTCTCAGAAACACTCCAAATCTGTGTCTCCACTTTTTAAATTCAAATTTGTTGCTCAGATTATCAAATACAGGCATATAAGACTGATCAAATAATTCAATGTTAATTCTTTCAGCAAACTTTAATTTTTTCTTGTTCTTTGTATTTTTAAAATTTATTGTAAAGAGTATAAAAACAAGAGATAGGCTATTAGAAATGATACACATTGAAAAAAACAAGGTGAAAGGTATTCGACGGTGGTTGTCACATTGAGAACACTGCTGTTCTCAATATAGTTGCTCAGATTACAGATATTAGCGTATAAAATTGGTCAAAGTAAAAATTTTAACTTTAACTGCTACCTTCAAAAAACTGATAGAAATTAGTAGTACAATCATCTTAGCTGTCACGTTCACATGATTTTTTTTCCTTCCTTTTTTTCTGTTCTCTTTTCCCTCATCTCAATTGTTTATTCCCTATGTTCAGTTTCCTTCCATTTCATTTCATTTTACTTTTTTATGTATTTAGCACAGGGTTTCACTACACAGATTGGACTCATAGTGATCCTCCTGTTTTCAGCCTCCCAAGCACTGGGGTTATAGGCACGCACCCCCATGCCCAGTCTTGGTCACTGTCTCAGCACACCCCAAGGCCAGGGCCAGCATGGCATGCCAGGAATAGAATCCAGGTCCCTGCATGTATATGCCTAGGTAGGCACTTGCCATTTTATTATATCTACTGCACATTTCAAATTTTATTTATTCTTTCATGTTCCCACACTAGGGTGACAACGGGATGTTTACACATGTGATTCTGATTTATTTCATTGAAGAGTATAGCCTTTAGTTGCATCCATTTGTCTATAAGAGTCTCAAATTTATCTCTATAGCTGAGTAATACTGTATTGTATAAAAATACCACATCTTTCTCATCTATTCCTCAGGTGAAGGGCATTTGAGTTGTTTTTAAGATTTAGCTATGACAAATTGTGCTGCTAGAAACATACCTCATATATCATTGTGGTATGATGTTTTAAGTTCTTTTGGAAAAATGCCCAGAAGGAGAATATCTGGGTTGGATGAGATTTCTAATAATGGTTTTTTTGAGGAGCTTCCACACTGGTTTCCATAGTGGTTATACCAGTCTACACTCTCACCCCCAGTGGTGAAGGGTTCTTGTTTCCTCAAAGCCTCCCCAGAAGTTATTATTAGTAGATTTCTTAATGATAGCCATTCTTTCTGGAGTGAGATGGAATCTCAGCAATGTTTTAATTTGCTTTTCTTGAATGACCATTACTATGGAACATTTTTCATGTATTTATTTGGCATTTGTATTTCTTTCTCTGAGAAGTGTGTATTCATTTCAGATGCCCATTTTTGGATTGGGTCTTTGCATTTTGGGAGCCTGATTTTCTTTTAAGTTTTTTGTATGTTCTAGGTAGTAGTCCTTTGTCTGAGTAACTGTTGGTTAAGACTTTTTTTTCCCAATATATGGGCTGTCTTTTTATTCTGTTGGTGATTTCTTTTGACATGCAAAAACTTCTCAGTAAGATGAGATCCCAGTTGTTCATTCTTTGAAGTATTCCTCATGCAGTTTGTTTTTTCTTGATGAACTCTCTGCTTACCTCTATATCTTCAGGATTTTCACCTACTTTCTCTTCCAGATTTAGTGTTTCTGTTTTAATATTTAGATCTTTAATCCATTTTGATTTCAGTGTAGTGCAGAGAATAGACCTGGATCTAGTTTTAGTTTTCATTATGTGGAAAACCAGTTTTTCCCAGCACCTTTTATGAAGCAGGCTATCTTTCTTCCAGTGAATATGTTGGTCCTCTTTGTAAAAGATAAGATGGGCAAGTGTGTTTGTAGTTGTGTCTTAATCTTCTAATCTGCTCCTTTGATCTTCAGGTCTGTTTTTTGTCCACTATCATGCTGATTTTATCATAGTAGCTGGGTAGTATAATTTCAAGTCAGGGATTGTGTTGCTGCCTGCCTTGCCTTTGTTGGCCAGGATTGTCTTTGCCATTGTAGGTCTTTTCTGGTTCCAAATGAATTTTAAGAATGTTTTCTCTAGATCTGTGAGATATGCTGATAGTACATTGGACAGGACTGCATTAAATATGTATTACAATTTTGGAAGCAGGGAATTTTCACAATGTTGGTTCTTCCTATCCAAGAGCAAGGAATATTTTTTTCATTTTCTAAAATCCTTTTTCAATCTCATTTTTCAGAGCATTGTAACTTGATTGCATAGAGCTTTTGCTCCTTTTTTAAAGATTAATTCCTAAGTATTTCATTTTTTGGATGCTATTGGGAGAGGTTTTGCTTCTCTAATTTCTCTCTCAGTGAGTCTGTTGTTTGTGTAGGGGAATGCTATTGGTTTTTGAGTATTGACTTATTATCTTGCTATGCTATTGCATTTGTTTATTCATTTTAGGGGTTTCTTGGTGGAGCTTTTTAGGACTTCCATGTAGAGTATCATGTCATCTGTGAATAATGACAGTTTAATTTATTCCTTTCTAATTTTTATTCCTTTCATTTCTCTCTAATCTAAAGGCTCTGGTTAATTTTTCTGTTTTTCTCCATTTATAATGCTATTGGCTCATGATTTGTTATAGATGGCTTTTATCAGGGTAAGGTAAAAGTCATCTATTCCAATTTTCTCCAAGGTTTTTGTCATGAACGAGTATTGCACTTTGTCAAAAGCTTTTCCTGTACCCATCTAGAAGATCATGGGGGTTTTGTTTTTGGCTCTGTTGATATGATGTGTTACATTTATAGATTTGTGTATGCTGGACCATCCCTGCATCCCTGGGATGAATCTTACCTGGTTGTGGTATATAATTTTCCCGATGATTTGATGTATTTTATTTGCTAGTGTTTTATTGAGAGTTTTTGCATCTATGTTCATGAGGGAAATTGGCCTACTGTTTTTATTTTTGTTTTTGTTTTCCTGACTGGGTCTGTCTCAGGATTTAGTACCAATGTAATACTTGCCTTGAGAAATGAACTAGGGTGAATTGCTTCCTTTTCCATTTCATTGAAGAATTCTAGGAGCATTGAGATTAAATCTTCTCTAAATTTCTTATAGAATTCAGCTGTGAACCCATCAGGACTTGGGCTTTTCTTTGTAGCTAAGTTGTTTTATAACGTTTTCAATTTCATTGACTGATTCTGAAGACTTTTTCTTATTTAGTACAGGATCTGCAGGGTCTCACCACACCGATTAGACTCATAGTGAAAAGTATGAGGCTGTAAACTCCTGTTTTTCAGCCTCCCAAGCTCTGGGATCACAGATGTGAGCCACGACCAGGCTCAGTTGCCCTCTCAGTGCGCCCTGGGGCTGGGGCCCGCACAGCAGGCCAGGGATCAAAACCCCTCCCCTGTGTCTGATTAAGCAGAAGTTTTAATGTGCTGAGCTATCAGGCAAGCCCCATTGACTGATTTTGGTTTATTCAGAACTTTTCATCTTCCTGATTCAGTTTTGGTAATTTGTATCTATTTAGGCATCTATCTCTTCCTTGTATATATTCAATTCATTGAGAGCAAACATTTTCAAAATAGCTATTGATGTTCTTCTGAATTTCCACAGGATCTGTAGTAATTTAGCCATTTTTCATTCCTTATTGCTTGAATTTCAGTTTTTTCTTTCCTCTTTTTTTAAGTGCATTTAGTACAGGGTCATAGTGATTGCCCTGTTTTCAGCATTCCGAACACTGGGATTACAGGCTTGCACCACTATGCCCAGACTAAGTCACCATCTCAGCGTGCCTCAGGGGTGAGGCTGGCATGGCCCAGGGACTGCACCCCAGTTCCTGCACCTGCTTTAATCCACTATGCTATCTAGCTGTCCCTCTTTCCTCTTTTTTGATGAAGTTGTCTAGGGGTTCGTTAATTTTATTTAATTTTTGAAAGAACCAATTTTTGGATTCATTAATTCTTTGTATTATTTTCCTTGTCTCAATTGCATTAATATTTGCTCTAATCTTTATAATTTCCTCCATCTCTTTTTTCTAGACACTTGAGGTGCTGTTTTCCTAATGTGTAAGTTCACCTTCATAGATGTCCTGAACTGCTTTCATTGCTTCCCAAAAATTCTAGTAAGTTGTGTTTGAATTTGGGTTGGATTCCAGATATCATTTAATGACTTCTTTAATTTCATCTGTGACCCATTGTTGCTGAGGAGTTTGTTATTTAACTTCCACGTGTTCATGAGGTTTTTTTTTTCAGTTTCTTTTGTGTTTAATTTCTTGTTTTGGTGCTCTACAGCCAGATATTAAGCACTGGATAATTTCAATTTTCTTGTATTTATCTAAGCATAATATATGGACTAGTATGTGGTCTACTTTAGAGAATGTCCTATTTGCAGCAGAAAATAGCATGTACTCAGATGTTGTTGGGTGGAACACTTTGCAAATATCCACTCAGTGTGTTCAAAGGCTCAGTTCAGTTCTGCTGCCTCTTTGCTGATTTTTCATCTAGTTGACCTGTCTCTTCCTGATAATTGCAGTGTTAAGGTCCCCTGTTAAGATTGTGTTGTTGATTATTATATTTTTCATGTCCTTTAAAATTTGTCTTATGTAGTTGGGTGCTCCCATACTTGGTGCATGCATATTTATGATTGTTATCTCTTCCTCTTGAGTTTTCCCCTAATCGGTATGTAGTGACCTCCTTTATCTCATTTGATCATTCTTGGTTTGAAGTTCACATTATGTTTGAACAGAATAGCTATCCCTGTTTTTTTCTGACATTCTAGAGCATATAGTATTGTTTTCCATCTGTTGACGTTCAGCCTACATATTTCCTTTTGAGTTAAATGTGTTTCTTGCATACAGCACATTGTTGAATTTTGTTTCTTGTTCTACTCTGATAGTCTGATAGCTTCATTGGTAAACTGAGACCATTTACACCTGTGGTTATAATTGATATATATTGGCTTATCTTTGTCATGTTATTTTCCTACTGTTGGTTCCCTCCTTTTCTTGTGCTTAATTCCTGGCCCTACTTGGTGGTTTCTTTCTGTTGTTCTTCTTGAAATTGTGGTCATTTGTTTTCTTTCTAGAAAATCTTTCAGTACTCTTTGTAGTGTCAGGTTGGTGGTCATGAATTTCTTTAATTGTTCATTGTCATGAAAGTATTTTACTTTTCCATTAATTCTGAAAGACAGTCTTACAGGGTATATCCATCTGGGTTGGAAGTTGTTTTATTTTAAGTCCTGAAATTCTTCACTCCAAGCTTTTCTTGACGTATTGGTTTCTGTTGAGAAATCTGTGATTCTCATGGATTTTCTTTTAAGTGGGTTCTGTTTCTCTTTTCTAACAGTTTTAAATATGCTGTTCTTGTGCTGAGTTACTGGGATCTTGATTATTATATGTCTGGGTATATATTTATTTTGATTGATACTACTTAGAGTTCTGTATGTCTCACTTCCTGTATGGCATATTATTTCCTCTTTGGGAACTTTTCTCCTATTACTTCTGCTAATACTTTTTTTTATATCATTTGTGCTTACCCCTTGTTTTTCACTGAACTTATTAGTATTATATTGTTCATCTTTGCGTTGTCTTATAGCTGCTGAGTTATTATTTCCTGGTTCTTTTTGTTTTTAAGAGATCTTTTGTTCCCCAGTCACTAGCTACGATGATGTCTTCAAAGTCTGAAAGTCTTAAGTTTCATTTATATGATTTTGCCAGGTTTTACAGGATTTTTAATTTCCTGGATAACTCTTTGAATCTGTTTCATGCATTCTATTTTTTCCTGTGCTGTTCATCCACAGTTTCCATCATTTTTCTATGCTTCTCTATTTTTTAAATCAATATCTTCTTTAGATAAGCTTAGCAATTCTTTCATTATAGTTATCAGTCCTTTTTTTTTTACCTGAGAGGTTATTGGTGATCTGATTTCCTTTGTACCCATTTGTAGTTGTTTCTTCAGTTGCAATCATTTCAGAGATTTCAGGCATATGACTTCCAATTTCTCCTATGCTAATGTCTCCTGGATTCGCTCTGTGTGAGCCAGGGTCCTGAGATTGCACTTTGCTCCTTTGCTTTGTCATTTTCTATTTTGGAATGAACACTTTATTTTGATTTCTATAATTCTTGTGAATTTTTTTTTTCTTTTTTCTTTGTGGTGGAACTGGGGATTGAACTCAGGCCCTTGCACTTGCCAGGGAAGTGCTTATTCCACTGAGCCATCTCCCAAGCCCCCTGAATTTTTGGTAGTAAATAGCTTTATCAGTGCTATCAGAGCCACTCTAGGAAGAGTCTAGTCTTCAGGGATATCTCCTGTGTATCAGAGATTCTTCATTGCATCTGTCCCAAGATCTTGCTTTCCTAATTAATTGAAAATGAGAGGTTGGTTTCTGTTTGACACCATCCTTGGTCTTACACTATAGGGATTTGGTGAGGTTATTACCCCAATGTTTCCCAAAATTATTACCCAAGGAAGAACAAGTTGTTAAGGCAGATATGACATCCTAGCTATAGCAGTACAATTAGAAATAATAATACCATCAAGCAAAGTTTAGAACATTGATAACAAAAGGGTTTTATATTTTAGACCATAGGAACAAAGACTACAGTTATATATAAAAAAATCATAAATTTTAAGTTTGTATGCAAAATGTGCCCTCTTATTAGTGTCTTACAGGAACTCTATGTTCCTCTCCCCCGTTGCCAAGTTACAGGCACAGTCCCTGATGGGGCTGACATCTGGATTCCTCTTGCCTAGCTAGTTACCCAGATTTTCATGCATTTCCATTCTCATACCTGCTGGAGAGTGAGGCCCAGCATCTATTTTTAAAACACGTCTCCATCCTCCCTTATTAGGATGCGTTTGGGTGTCAGATTAACAGTAGTTTTCTGAACAATGTATGTGGAGTCACTGTTTGTTTGTTTTTTTAAAGCTACATACAGTTGTATTGTCTTGGGATGCATTTATATCAGTGAAATTATGTGGAACCATAAAGGACTGTTAAACACACAGTCAAAATCATGATTGTTTTAAGGAAGGAATTTGTGAAGAGATAAAATTGAAGGAGCCTGTAAGTAGGTGCACTGATGTCGGCAATGCTGTTTTTATGCTGAATGCTCGTTCTAGTTGCTTTTAGTTTATATTTCTTTTTTTTAATTTATTTATTTGTATTTTAACTTGAGGAGTGAAAAATAGAAGCAAACACAAATAGAAAAAAATGACATAAACAGGGTAACATACAATAATACATATGTTACAGATTTTCAAAACATGGATAGCTAATTTTATATATATTTTAAATAAAACAATGGAACACAGATCAGCAGTCCACAATTGTAGTGGGTTATCCACAGAAACTGTTGACTTAAGCCATTCACAGCTCATTGTATTAATATGACGTTACTTTTTATGCCTCCATTTTTATACTTTTCTGCTGTAACTTTTGTGTTAGATAAGTTCAGTCAGGTACCCTCAGGATTTATCCTGTAACCCTGTACCTCACTCTGTAGATCCTTTGTCAGTGTCAGCCATGTGGATGAGTCACAGCCATTGCTTGACCAGTTTGCTCTCTGTGGAAGCCTGAGAGAAAGTTTTCTCTCCATGTGGAGTCACTGTTTTCATTGAACGACATTTACATTGTGAGTTGTCCATTTTTCAGCCTGTCACATAACTCCATAGCTCTTGGGTGAGTTTACGGAAACACTTCACCAGATACTGCCTCTTTTGTATTCACTTTAGGCTGTGCTGAAATATCCTGATTTTTTTTAGACAACCTCTGAGCTATGTTGATAATTGCAATACAAGATAAGATAAATACTTTGATCTTCACCACTGGCTCTGGGCACAGTTTCTAAGACCCCTATAATTTCTTAAATCCTTAAAATTCCTTGTATTTCCTAAAAGTGATACAAGAAGGTTCTTTGTTCATTTGTGACAAACCCTTTCAAGCCCATCTGAGTTAGTGAGATGACTTCTGGAAAGTCCCTAAGGACAAGGGCTTAGCCTGGTGGTCAGGTGAACACATAGACTTATTCACCAATAGCCAATGGCTTACTCAGCCATGACTATTGAAGACTCCATAAAACCACAAATAGAAGGGGTTTGGTGAATTTCTGGAAAGGCTGGGCTGCACTGGCAGAGGGCATGGCAGCTCCCTTCCCCTTCCCATGACCTTGTGTTTTCCATCTCTTCCACTGTCATTTCCTGAGTTACATCCTTTTAAAGTAAACTGGTAATCTAGTACACAGTTGCTTGTCTGAGTTCTGTGAATGATTCTAGAGAATAACTGAGCCTGAGGAGGGAGCCATGGTGATGTATGATCTGTAGCAATCCCTCAGGAGCACAGGTCAGAGCCCCAGCTTGTAATTGGCCTCTGAAGTGGGGTGGGGGCAGTGGTGTGGGACTGGTATCCACGTGGTAGACAGAACAGACTGGCAGGACTGGAGCGGATTGTAGGACATGCTATGGTGTACACAGTGGGTCTCACTACACAGATCAGACTTGTAGTGATCCTCCTATTTTCAGCCTCCCAAACACTGGGATTGTAGGCATGCACCACCATGCTAAGTTTCAGTTGCTATCTCAGTGCACCTCAGGGGCAGGGCTGGAACAACATGCCAGGGATTGAACCTGGTCCCTGTATCTGCCTAAGCAGGTGTCTTAATCCACTGAGCTCTCTGAACAACCCCACAATGGATTGAGAAAATTATTTATATTGGCTGTTAGAGTAGATGATTGAGTAATAGTACATATTTGGGAAAAGAAATTAATTTTATCCATTTAGCTGTGCATAGCTAACAATCTCTATCTTATCTTCATTGGAAGTCATGATGTAGCTACTATATGACTCTGGATTCATTTAATTGTTCACTCCTACACATTGCAGCTGACTGACAACAAATATCATTCTTGTATTTGCAAGGGGTCTTGTCAAGGCCTGCCTCTCCCCTCTTCCATCTTCCCTCAGTGGAAAGAAGGCTTCATTTCTGCTGCTAGCCTTGCTCTTTCTGCAGTCCACCTCTCCACATGTACACTATATCTGCTCCCTTCTTGTTTACTGAAGGCCATTCATTGCTCTGCCTGTTTGTCTTCTTTTTTCCATAATCATTTGATTGTGAATTGTGAATCACTTCCTTCTGGATCATCTCCTTCAGCACACTGATGCACTGTAACTCCTCCCATCTGAGGAATCCCTTTCTTGTTCCTGCGCTTTGGACCATTGTCCCATTTTCTCAGACTCTCTTCATAGAAAACTCTCCTAACATTGCCTATAGATTCCCACTGTACTTCCTCTGTTTTCCTTGTCTTTTAAACCTATTTCCTTTGGGCTTCCTGCCCTGTCAATCTATTAAAATGACATCCTCACCAAGGCCATAGTAATCCTGTGTTGCTTAATCTAACGGTGACTAGCAGTTCGCATCCTTCTTACTTTGTTCTTCTCAACAGCAAATAAAGCATGTTACTTCACAACTTCTGGAAATGCATCCTCCTTTAGACCTCCAGCATAGCACATTTTCTCCAACTACAGACAGAATTTTAGAGTGTTCCCTCCATGATTTCGGCCTCCTGGTGCTCACAGTGTGGCATACTGTCCCCTTGAATGTGATCAGAGCCTGTGACTTCCTCCTTGTATTTATCTATTTGTGATTAGTAAAATATACATACATATATATATATATATATATATATATATATATATTTCAAAACATTTACCATGCACAGTATCATGTTTTGAAATTTGTATATGTTGCAGAATAGACAAAATGGAAAATTATTTCAATATGTGAAGCATTACTTCACCTACTTAACCACCATTTGTGGAGAGAACTTAAAAAATTATGTGATTTTTTTCAAGAATATAGGGCCTGGGGAGCTAACTCAGTAGAATAAGCACTTGGCTGGAAAGCACAGGGTCCTGTGTTCAATTCCTGGTACCGCAAAAAAAAAAAAAAAAAAAAAAAAAAAAAAAGAGTATAAGTAGGAAATGGCAGTAAGTGCCTTTCACCCCAGTGACTCAGGAGGCTGAAGCAGGAGGATGGCAAGTGCGAGGCCAACCTGGACAATTTAGTGAGGCCTCATCTCGGTATAAAAAATGAAAGGAGCTGCACATGGCTCAGTGATACAGTAATCCCATGTTTTATGCCATACCACTATATATATATATATACTCACAGTGTGGCATACTGTCCCCTTGATATAGATATGTCTATCTATATATGCTATTAAATACAGTCACTATGTTGAATGATAGATCTCTTAATGTGACTTTTTTCTGTTCGGTAGACTATGAGAAAGATTATATATAGCATTACTGGAATTGGGATCCTAACATCACGAAGAACTAGTCAGCATTCTTTGTTTCCTGTGTCCTCACTGAAAAGAATCAGAGAAGACACTTAGGCAGCCTCGCAGAGTGCAGGCAAAGTACAGTGTGAAGCAAAAAGCACGGAGAAGCACACTTCTCAGTGGGAAGACCTAGGCAGTTGCGCGGAGCGAGTGTTTCCGTACGCGTTATACCCAGGAGGTCACTCCCGCGGTCCAGGACACCCTGGTGATTATCTGCTTATCAGCATTCTGCCTGCACGCTGTGCGGGCTCAGGAATGTCTGTCTTTGTTCTTTTCAGATACTCTCTGTTCCCTTTGAAGTATATCTCTTACTATCATCAGGGGTTTTAGTCATATAAGAAACTGAAGGAAAAAAAGCCCAGCTCAGGTCTCAGCGTAACACGAGTCAGTCTGTCCTGAGGAATGCGGGCGTCACTCTCGGTTCTGAAATCCGTGGGCCTTTCTGCCTGGCTGGCTTTGATCAAGTGGGCAGGCATGTGGGGAGCCGCCCTGGGGCAGAGCTCAGGGGGACTCTAAAACCTGAGGGCAGCCTTCAGCTCCAGCTCCCAGCTCTTTTCCTTCAAGAAATGAAGCTTGGAAGCAGGTTTTCACCAAGTGTTCCTATGAAACTGCAGCTCCCATCCCACCTCTAACTCTGGCTTCCCCACCCCACCCCATCGTACTGGGAATTGAACCCATGGCTTTTGTATCGAGCGATATCTCTAGCCTTTTAATTACTTTGTAAATTACTATTTTAAGACTAGTTCTAGCTAATTCACTAAGTTTCACAGGCTGGGTTCAGAGTTAAGATCTTTCTCCATGCCTTCACAGAGCCTGGGATTACAACCATGAGCTCCTGTGGCTGGTACCTGTAGCTGCTTGTGATCCCGAGAAGAAGCAGACAGAAGCAGAGACAAGAAGTGCAAGTTTTGTGGCAAATGATTATGCAACAATAAATAACCAATGAGGGACTGACCTAAAATGTACTCAGTAAGAGCGTGTGAAATAGAAAATAGAGAAAAATAAAGGGAAAGACATAATAAATGAAATAAGATCCTAAAATAATATGTCTACAATATAAAATACTATCTAATTATACAGATTAAATATATTGAGAAAAATCAGTTGATGGAGAGAAAATTCGTACCAAGATATGACATAATTAAAGAGGCTTAAATGATTTTTAAAGGTGAAGCATCAGGCAGCAAGGGGGGATAGCATCTTTAAAAGGAAAGAAAGGCAGGCATAATGGTTCCTCCTTGCAATAGTAGGATTCTGAGAGGCTGAGGAGACAGGAAGATCTCCTGGACAACTTAGGGTGACAGTGTCACAAAAAGAAAAAAAAAAATTTTAAATGCTGGGGTTGTAGCTCAGTGTACAGGCTCTGGATAATTTTTTTTTTTTTTTTTTTTTTTTTTTTTTTTTGTATGTATGTATTTAGTACAGAGTCTATAGGGTCCCACTACACAGCTCGAACTCGTAGCGATCCTCCTGTTTTCAGCCTCCCTAGCACGGGCCTACAGGCTCGCGCCGCTATGCCAAGTCAGTCTCAGTTGTCAGTTGCCTTCTCAGCCCGCCCTGGGGGTGGGGCCGGCACAGGACCATCCTGGGTCCCTGCGCCTGTCTAAGCAGGTACTCCGGCCTGCTGAGCTATTTGGCCAGCCCAATCAGTGTTATTTTAAAATAATCAATTTTTATAGCTTTTAACTTCTCTACCTTTAGAGTTTTAATTTCTCTAGCTTTGATTGATGTATTCATGCTCTGTTGATAAACTGATATTAAAAATTCCTGCTCCCCATACAGTATTTACAATGGTTTATTGTAGACAGCAAATGAGACTGGGCGTGGTGGCATGCACCTGTAATCGCAGCACTTGGGAGGCTGTAGAGTCAGATCTAGTAGTGAGACCCTGAACACCCTGTAGTTCCTTCCCTAAGATACAATAAACAAAAATAAAATAACACTGATTATACAAGGTGGGAAGCATTATAGTGAGAAAGCTTGTGGTAAAATCAGGGAAAGAATTTTTATTTTCTTCGTGAAACATGGTTTCACGGTGCAGTTCAGGCTATCCTTGAACACCCTTTGTAGCTCAGGCTGACCTCAAACTCATTGAAAGAATTAAAAAATGCCTGCAGTGGATTGGGAGGAGAGAGGAGGGCCGGTGATATTTGGGGCAGTGAAGGTGGGAGGAGGCTCTGATACGATCAGTGTTCTGTTCACCAGCCCTTGTGAAGATTGGGGCAGCTTGGGCAGGACAGGAAGAACAGTCTCTCTGGGTGAGTCAAGAATCTAACGCTCTGAAATGCTGCCACCTCTCCCTAAGGCTCTCAGCGGTCTGAATATGTTGGAATTACTTGTCTAGGTGTGAGAATTACAAAAGCCCCCGTTCCTTTTCAGGTTGCTGTAGAAAACTTTTCATTCCTGCAGTTGCACTCTTTCCATTCTCTCTCCCTCTAGGGAGCTTTAATTCTCTTCACTCAGCTCTGGCCTCAAACAAAAGCCAGGGGGAGGAGTGTCCTCTGGGTGCCTGGCAACCACTACTTCCGGCGGTGCTGCGCGCTGGGAATACAAAAGTCTGTCCAGAGGTAGCAGGGAAACCAAAGACAAATTAGTGTTTCTGAAGAACCATCTTGCATCAACTGTTCTGTTCCCCCTCTTGTTCGCCAAGCCATCTCTGCATCTCTGAAAACAGTATCTTGAAATCCCTACCCCAAGTCCTACTGGGTTTCCTGCTATATTAACTCTCCATCATGAAGTCCTTCCTTAGTTGCTCAGCAATTTTCCCAGATGTCCTCAGGACAACACAGAGGACCATAAGACCACAGCCGCAGTGCCAGTGCCCAGGTAGTGGAGACAAGTCTTCAATTCCTTATACCAGTTTTATAATTTTCTTGGTCTAATGAATCTCCTAGAAAATATCATTACTGGAAAACAGAGTTTGGTTTTAATTTTGGACAAAAATAAATATGATCCCCCCAACCAGAAGGTCCAATAGAGTCTCCAGGTGTTCAGGTGTAGTATCTGAAGAAAGACTGCTTTTTTCAATGCTGAAGTCAAGTTAAAGAAAGAAGCAGCTCTTCAAAATTGGATGCCTTTATATATTCCAACAGCTGCTCAGGGCAGGACCTGTGCATTATTAAAACTGAGTGCTGTGTTTATATTCCTGATAGCTGTGACGATGTTTCCTGGGCCCTTCAAGGCCTTCGTCCATAAATACATACTATGTCTAGTTCAGAGATCCCTTAGGAAACTCCTTTATGGAAGGCTTGCATCACTTTCATCACATTGCATTGGAGGAGGTAGCTACGGATTATGGGAGCAGTCATATTTTAGTGCTACTATTTGTGCCTTGTTTATTTGATTATGGGATGTGCTTTGTACCATCCAGAGTGAAACTGATCCACCTGCAAATGATGGGTTGGAAAGCTGTTTCCTCCAACTACCAACCAGTGGAAGGTTATTAAAATCCTATCAATCAGGGCCCTTAGATAGATTGCCTTGCGCCTGCCCCTGACTTCTGCAGACATTATTCTGACCCTCATCAGCAGGAAAAAGTTAGAACCAGATGGTTAATTCTAGGGATGCAGTAAGGAAGGAAACAAGCAAGGTGATGGGTGACCACTGTGACACCTTCTGCTCCTACCCGTCTGGGAAATACTTTGTTCTCTTAACGAGCTCCTTGGCTATTCAAGGGGCCAAGAGGCTCTTGAACATGGATGCCTGCTATGCACCTCAGCCTCTCTGAGCCCCACTTCTTGCTTAAGTAAGCTTGCTTTAGCTGAATAGATTGACCTTAGCTTGACTCAGAGTGGCTTGAGCTCTGCTCATTTTTTGGTGTAAGCACTCTTAGACAAAGAATTCCTGTAGCAACCCACTCTCAGGCCCTCTCCTGACTATTGGGAGCTATTTCTGTCTTCTTAAGAAACACTCTTCTTGTTGACCTCCTTTGTCCTTGATTTCTCTCTTTAGCTCTGTGAGATGGGGACTCAGATTGCACCATTACAGTAGAATACCTCCAGTAAACCAGGTAGCATGGTCTGTGTATACTACTCCCCAAGAAGAAGCAATAAGCCCCTCAGTCCATGGGCTCAGAGCCTAGTTATGCATATAGATGCTTTGGGGGGCTGTTTCCCTAGCAACATTAATCTTCTTCTTAGGCTCCTAGTGAGGGACCTGATGTAGTGAACATGGGTTGCAGGAAAAGAGAAGAGGAAAAACTCCAGTCTGTCAGGCTGGCCGGAAGTCAGTATTTACGGTGGCAGAGAGTACAGACTCCTCTGGTGACTGCTGCTATCTCTTGGCCTTTGTCTTGAGCATGTTCCAGGAGAGACTGTGGCTTTCACACTCCATGTTGGAAATGGGACCAGTTGCCACCTGCTTCCAAACCCATGGCTAGTGTTGACATGAAAATAACTTATAGCAGCTCTCAGATCAGGGATGCGGAGCTGGCTGCATGCTACCTTCCCCGCCACATGCCCTGCTTGCCTGTATCAAGCAGCCAACTCTTGTCCTCAGCTCCCACAGCAGTTCTCTGGACATGTCCCTGCCTTACATTCCTAAGCCTTTGTCCTTAAAATCCAAAAGAAAGACATAGTTCTTTTGCTTCTCACCCAATTAAATCCTGAAGCTCCCTCCTTCCCTCTCTCCCTCCCTCCCTCTCGATTTGCCCCCTGTCAGGATACTATAGAGGTTTCTATTTGCTTCCTGGACGTGCATCTCCAATTGAGAGGGCTTGGCCTTCTTTGATGCTGAGAAGACGATGTCATCCCTACATGACTGAGTGATTGGCCAGTAGCGCATACTCGCCCAGCCGGAGTAACTTAGTCTGGTATGATGGCCTCAGTGAGATACTGACAGAAGAGCACAGAAGGAGCCTGGCCCAGAGGCCAGTTGATTTTTTTTTTTTAATTCAGAATTTCAAATTAGATAATTTAAAACAATATGAATTTGGGTTCTATATAAAATCTGAAATGGTTGTTCTTTTTGTAATAGAATTTACTTGTTAGAATAGTTTAGGTTCCCAGGAAATCTAAACTGGAAATACAGAGATTTTGCATATAATCCCCTTGGTACTTTCTTCCCCCTTATTCATGGCTCCTGCCAGAGTGGTGCACTTCTGACAGTGGTGAACCACAGCGACACACAAGCCCCACCCTTCGTCCGTAGTTTCCGTTAGGCTTCGCTCTTGGTGTTGTGCATACCGTGAACTTAGACAAATGCATCTAGACATGCACTCACTAGCACAGTGTCTGACATAATATTTTCACTTGCCTAAAAATCTTCAACCTCTGTCTATTTGTTGCTTCTTCTCCTCTGGCCCCTGGCAATCACTGATCTCTTCACTGTCTTCACAATTTTTCTTTTTCAAAATACCACAGAGTTGGAATCCTACAATGTGTAGCCTTTCCCCACTGGCTTCTACTCAGTGGCACACGTTGAGTTTCCTCCACGTCTTTTCATATACTGACAACTCCAGCTATTCATCACAATTGCTAATATGACTTGTGCAGTGGGCCTCCGTGCTGTGCTACAGGTCTGGAGTTTAACTTTTTTGCTTTCCCTTCTCCTTCCTTCCTTCCTTCCTTCCTTCCTTCCTTCCTTCCTTCCTTCCTTCCTTCCTTCCTTCCTTTATTCCTTCTTTCTTTACTTCCTTCCCTCTTTCCTTCCTTCCTTCCTTCTTTCCTTTCTTCCCTCCTTCTCTCCCTCCCTCCCTCTCCCCTTCCTTTCTTCTCCTCTCTATTTTAGAACAAAAATTCAGAAATAAGACTGTCACTGAGCACACTGTGTTCATTTGAACTTACAATGAGCTTAAACATATTCTGAAAGAAAAAAAAATGGTTTTCCACTAAGATCTATTGGACTATATGGCTGGTGTTAATCACAGCTTGAATTTATACTTACTATTTTAATTAATATATTTTAAAATGGATGCATTATAAGGTACTCTGAAAATAGAAATATTGTAATTATTTAAACTGATAACAAAATATTTAGATGCCAGTTTTAAATTGTGTGAAAACATACTGAGGTCTTCAAGTGTTTTGATGGCGTGGATGAGCAAAACTACCTGAGCGCCACCATCTAGTCACCAGTGAAAGAAGGAGCCAAGCTGGCTTCTGTACCAACGCATTGATTACTCTTCAAGACAACATGGCCTGACAATGCAATTTACTCATTCCCCAGAATAATCCAGAAAATGTTCATTGTGACTCTTACTATGCTAACTACACAGAGAACTGCATAATGAATACCAGGATGATGATGAAAACAAAATCTCTCTCAAATTATTATCAAAAATATATTCCTAGGACCAGGGAGATGACTCAGTAGAATAAGCATTTACCTGGCAAAGACATGGGCCTGAGTTCAGTGCCCGGTTCCCTACACACACGCAAAATTATTCCTCATCGAATTCCTTAACCATGGCAAATTTGGACATGCTACTTGATTGCCCAGCATGGAGTATAAATATTTGATCATATAAAGAAAATAAGAACTATGCACAAGGATAAGAAAAGAGAAGGCATATTTCGAGGTGTTTGATGTTTGTCTTTCTCCTCTTCCTCAGGTGGACAAGATGCTTTAATCTTGGATAACATGGTCTCCTTAATGGCCCTTTGGTCCTTTGCTGGGTGAAGCAGAGTGACACAAGCACCACGGAATAGTAGCTCTACATCAGGTTTGGTATCCCAAGCAATCTAGACTATCATATTTTAATAACTTTTATTTTATTATTTATTTATTTTGCATTTTAGGGAAGGGTCTACAGGGTCTCACTGAATCTCCTAGTGATCTGCCTCTTTACAGCTTCCCATGAGCTGGGATTACAGAGATGCACCACTACACCCAGTCTCAGTTGCCTTCTCAGCATGCCCCAGGGGTGGGGCCAGTACAGCAGGCCTGGGGATTGAGACCCCGGCCCCTGTGCCTGCTTGTAGGCACTTTAATATGCTGGGCAATTTGGCAGGCCCTCTAATAACTTTCAAAAGGAAAGAAAAACACAGATAACATAAAGCTAATAATTATGCTGCCTCATAACTAACGCTTTCCTTTATTCATTAAGGCTGCTGATTAGATCACCATGCAGCAAATTGTTTAACCACATAAGGCTTCAGTCTCCTACAGATCGACAGAAGATACTACACCAGATGGCATCTGAGGTCAATTCCACCCTTACTGTTGTGACTCTTAGTGAGATCCCTATATCACTCAAGAGAATAAATTATTGAAGATCATTTTACTTACTGAATCACAATTTTGCATCAGAAAAAGCAAATACCCGCAGCCCTTGGTCAGGTTGTGAGAAAATGTTTTAGAAAAGTGTAAATGTGCGCTTCAGAACCCATTTACTGAAAATCAAGCTGGATGCTGCTCTTTTGCTGATAGAAGCAGGGCCATTCTTTGATTGAATGCATTTGCTAACTGTTGCTGATCACTGAATCTGGGCTTTCTTTTCTCTCATTCTCAAGCATTTAATTAAGGGATTAAAGGATCATTCTGAGAAAAGTGCTGTTTGCCCGAGATCTGGATACCAACCATAAGGACACTGGCACCGAGCGTGCGGGTGGTGAAAAGGATTAAGAAATACTGTGAGGGGGGCCAGGGAGATGGCTCAGTAGAATAAACACTTCCCTGTCAAGCACAAGGGCCTGAGTTCAATCCCTGGTTCCGGAAAAAAAAAAAAAAAAAAAAAAAAAAAAAAAAAAAAAAAGAAAGCTTTTCTTCTGGATGGTTAACAACCTAAGTTCACAGATAAAACTGGAGAAGTAGAAGAGCCGTGAGGCCAGCCAACATTTGGCCCTAGGCTTTCAAGGTCAGCGAAGACTCAGGACATAGGAGAACCTGTACTGTAACAACATGAAACTCAGTTGTTCCCCAAATTTTCTGATCAAGAAGATTATGGAGCCACAGAGGAAAGAGATTGATGATGTATAGTGTACCTGAGGAGAGTCACGTGGAGAGAAAACTTTCTCTCAGGCTCTCATAGAGAGCAAACTGGTCAAGCATGGGCCGTGACTCATCCGCATGGATGACGCAGACGAAGGATCTACAGCGTAAGGCATAGGATTTCAGGATAAACCCTGAGGGGACTTCACTGACCTCATCAGAAACAAAAGCTACATTTTTTGGTATATAGGTCTTGATCTATCTTGGTCTTAACCATCCAGAAGAAAAGTATAAAAATGAGGTATATAATGTGGGGCCATAATAATAAGTTGAGCTGTAAATGGCTCTAGTCAACAACTTCTTCAGATAACTCACTATTATTGTGGAATGCTGGGCTGTGTTGGAGTGTGTCACCGAGTTCAGGCTCCTAAATTGGTTTAATGACAATGGAGTGCCCATCTTTGACAGGTCTAGACAAAAAAAAGGGGGATACAAAGGAAGAATCATGATATGTGTGTATAAACAGTATAGTTAGGATAAATATGCCATGCTTCTGCATAATTCTATGTGAAGCAAGATTTGCACTAATAGTTGTTGGAGAAGGTATTATGTTGGCTTCTAGTACTATGGAAAAACACTAGGGAGATAACAAGGTAGAGGATGTTAATTGTTGAATCTGTGATATAAATCAGCTGTAGAGAAATAAAATAGGTATATAGCTGCATTCTCTTCATTCACTGATTAGAAACATCTGCTATAATAATGTCAGTAGGTATAATATCATGTATGCATCTTGTACGACACCGAAACATTGCAAAAACATTTTGCAGTGTATTGATTTGTCGAATCTGTCCTGTTAATTTGTCTTTAAACTGTCTCATTGCCATTTGTTCTTTAATGTAAAAAAATAAAATAAAATAAAAAGAAAGAAAGAAATACTGTGAGGAAGGTGAAGTCTCAGAGAGAGACCAAACTCTAATTGCTGCTGAGTTCTGTGGTAAAGAGCTCCAGACTATTTGTGTGTGTGCACATGTGTGTGTGTGTGTGAGAGTGACTGTTCCTGCTGGCTTATGCTGGCTTAACCTTCACAGTATGTAGGTCCTATTCCAGGCTTTTTAGATGAAATAGAAGGTATTATTTATACCTGTCTGCTGGCAGGAGTTCAAAGAGCAAGAAATGTGGACGATTGCTCCAGCCAGTGAAACACATTTGGGCCTCCAATTGCTTGGGAGAGTTTAGAAAGCTGTGCATCAAAGCTTCCCACCCTGGAGGCAGCAGGGTGTTCTGTGAACAGAGAATAAGATGACTCCCACGTTCACAGAACACCAAAATACTTGTTTTCTTCTTTTCTGTCACTCAACTCTTGTTCTTCAGCATACACTGTATGGTAATGGTGCCTGGAACACCCAGCTCCCCTAACCTCTCTGGGTCACACCATAGGGCTCTGGATTTGGGGAAGATTTTGTATTTTTCTAGAGGAGCCTTGTTGCCACATTGAAGTTACTGTGAAGTCTGAAGTAGACCACAGAGGGACAGAGGCCCTGTGAATTGTTCCATGATTCTTTCTTTTCTTTCTTTCTTCTTTTATTACTTAGCGCAGTACAAGGTCTACAGGGTCCCACTACACAGATCAGACTTGTAGTGATTCTCCTGTTTTCAGCCTCCCAACTGCTGGGATTACAGGTGCACACCACCATGCCTGGTTTCAATTGCTGTCTCAGCGTGCCCCAGGGGATTGAATAGCATGCCAGAGATTGAACCCCAACTGCTGCATCTGCCTAAGCAGGTGCTTTAATCCACTGAGCTATCTCACTGGTCCTGATTCTTTCTTTTCTGTTGAAAATCTAAACTGTTCCATTTCTTTCAAACCATAACAGGAGGATGCTGCATTTAGATTTTAAGAATTCTATTAAAATTTCTTTCCAAAGTTAATATTCTTTCAGGCCAAAGGCAGCATCCAATGGTGCACTCTCTGGATCAGATTCTGTCTCAGTGCACAAGACAGACTGAAAGAAAACAATTTGAAAAACAGTGACAATTACATGAACCTAAGGAGGCCATTCATAGCTATAAAGCAAACTAAGGGGTATTGGGGATCTGTAAATACAGGTAAAGATGACTATTGTGTGTGGTGTAATAAGGAAAAAGAAATCTAGATCAAATACTTCAGTATTCACAATTCATGTTTACAAAGGGTGGATATTAGAGTCTATGGAAAGCTAGGCACAAGGAAGTTGAAGGTAGTCAGATAGCTTGAGAAAGATTCGGGCTCTTCCATGAAAATGCCCCTCCAATTGTTATATTTCTATTTCTACTGCCTTACTTTATATCAGGTACCTGACAGACACACAGTAAATATTTAGGGGCTTCAGAGATACCACAGCAGTCTAAAAGCCTGCCTGGCAGGTGCAGGGACCACAGTTCGATCCCCAGCACCACATGCTGCACCAGCCCCACCCCTGGACTTGTTGAGCCAGCCCAAAACCAGGATTGGTGGTGCATGCCTGTAATCCCAGCACTGGAGAGGCTGAGACAGGAGAATCACCATGAATCCTAGCTGCCTAGTGAGACCCTGTAGCAAATACATAAAAGACTAAATTTTTTAAAAGAAATTTTTGAATGGAAAATGAATTTCTGAATGAATGTTGTATTTTCCTTTCCCAAGGGCTCAAAGAAAGCCAGTAGGCACAGACACAGCACAAACAAATGAGTGCCAGGGGCCATAAAAAGTGCATGGAGCAGTTGACAAAAACAAGTCCCAGGACTCAAATAGTTCTCTTGCTTTTGCCAGTACAATGTGTGCTGGCAGCAATTTGCAGCCTCCCTTTTCTGTTGTCAGGAAACATGCTCTTTCATGCATTCATCAAAAGAGGGCAGCAGAGAAGAGACATTCCAATTGGTGGCATTAGGGACTCGGCCCTTGCACTTCCACAAACATCATAAAACAGATTTTCCAAACTAAACATTAATGATCCTTCCTTCCTTCCTTCCTTCCTTCCTTCCTTCTTCCTTCCTCCCTCCCTCCCTCCCTTTCTTCCTCCCTTCCTTCCTTCCACCCTCCCTTTCTTCCTCCCTTCCTTCCTTCCTTCTTCCTTCCTTCCTCCCTCCCTCCCTTTCTTCCTCCCTTCCTTCCTTCCTTCTTCCTTCCTCCTTCCTTCCTTCCTTCCTTCTTCCTTCCTTTCTTTTGGTGGGTGGGGAATATTAAGGGTACAAATTTTAAAAATATTCCTGTACATACAATGTGTAAAATTTCTCAGGTATCAAGTGTCTTTGGTGTTTTGAGACCAACATAGAATTTCTCAGTCCCTTTGAATGATGAGACAGTCCCCTGTTTATTGATCTAAACAGTTACTTTCATTCTGTTTCCACAGAATGTTCTACAAGCTTTGCAGAAGAAAGTCTCAGAAATGCCACCTTCACAAGTGTATTCTTATCTTTCTGAGGAGGTTGATTATCTCAGCCTTATGCCATCAGCTCTTGCGCCAACAGAGGGATGGCTGGAACTTTGACTAGCACCGTTTCTTGGAATAGATCATCTAAAGATGGAGTTTGAAAAAATATATAGCTATTATCCACTCCTTTACCCTTGCCATTTCTCTTCCTTGGCAGCTATCTTGTCAGTCCTAAAAAAAATAAGACCAGCTGCACAATTTTTATCTGCCAGTTAAAAGACTTCACCAGGGGCTCCTGTTTGGCATGTATCTTTCTGAAATGTCGAATCTAAGTCACACTGTTGCAAAGGTTGGAGATTCATAGATCTTTCTGGTATATCAATTGTCAGTCTACTATCATGTGCAGCTTTTGGGTGGGTCAAAGAGCTCAATGGATTAAAGCACATGCTTAGGCAGATGCAGCAGCTGGGGCTGGATCACCCCCATGCCGTGCCGGCCCCGCCTGTGGGGCACACTGAGACGGCAGTGGAGACTGGGTATGGTGGTGTGTGCCTGTAATCCCAGCTCTTGGGAGGCTGAAAACAAAAGGATCACTAGGAGTCCGATCTACGTAATGAGATCCTGTAGACCCTGTCCTGTTGTTGTAAAATACAACAACAACAAAAAGTCATGTGCAGCTTTCATCCTTATTTAAAAAGAGAGTGTGGTATGAGTGGATGAATAAATAGAGTAAGCATTAACTTGATTCTCTTCTGAAGTCACTTTTGTTGTTGCCTTGGAGAACAGATTATATTTATATCACCTTTACCAGCTGAAGGATGATTCCAAATATCTTATCTGATTTCATCTTAATTAAAATCCTTTGAGACAGTTTATATTAGGGAATGTTTGGACTCTGGGAAAAACTAGATAAGAAATGAATTCGTTCCTTGACTTTAAAGTTGTTCACAGAACTAAAGAGATTAATAGGAGGAACAAAGAGTTGGGAAGAACCAAGATATTTCAAGAGAACCAGGTAAGAAAGAAACTGGAATAAGGTTTTCTCTGAGTTCGACTATTGGGAATTGGTGATCTAAGTCTTTTTTTTTTTTTCCCCAGATGAAAAACCATTTTTTACAAATTCACAGTGTCTGAACTTTGTAGAAAATAGGGTAGGGTCAGGGTGACTTCCAGCTCAGGAGGTGTCTGTGGCCTCGTCTTTGAGTTCTCTGAAGAGGAGTGCATTCTGGTACCCTTTCATATGCTGCATGGATTGAGATGAGGTCTTGATCCACCTCTCAAGACCTACATCCCAAGAAAGACTATCCCACCGTCTTAGTAGGCTATCGAAAACCTGCTCAGTGGCTAGAGAGAAGGATGTGCTAACTGGTGGGCAGTTACTTCTTGGCATGGGGGCAGCACACACTCATTGGCATGTCCATTAAAACTGTATACCATTTCCCAAAAGAACTTCACAGACATATTGCCTGAGTAAGTGAGTGAGTGCAGCTTCAGGCAAGCAATTAACAGCTTTATGTGAGACCAGAGAATATCTCCTTGTCTTAGAGATGAAGAAGCTAAGCCTAGAGAGATTATTTGACTTACCTAAGGTCATGTGGAAAACAAAATAAAAACCCATCATAAGAATTTATGTTGTCTGACTCCTGGATCAGCATTTTTGCTATTACTTTTCCCTTCTAGGGAGTCCCATAGAGATAATGACTGGAGCTACATTTACTGAGGATCTTTGTGGTCAGATTCCAGTCTAAATAGTGCGTGAATATGGTAACTTACTGTCATAAGAACCCTGTGTATCATATTTTAGAGATGGGAAATCTGAGGCATAAAAGGCGTCCAGAGTTAGTAAGTGGCAAAGCAAGGATGAAGCTATCCTACAACATACTTTCCAAACAGTATGATAATAAAATGAGATGAGACCGATCAGAAATTTTATTGCTCTTCTTCATCCTTCTTCCCTGCATTTCTTCTAACAAATGTGTTCTGTGGTGGGGAAGCCAGAGAGCTTTAGGAACCTGGCTAGGTTCTGGAGGAGGATAAACGAGGTGTCCGTAACCTTGCCCTTACAGCATCTACAGAATAGGGAAAACAGAGTGGTAAATTAGAATAGCACACTCTGCCTACTGTTCTGCTAGATGTCCTACAAGCAGAGAGGAAAGGCACGTGGCCCAGCCTGGTGGAGAGGAGGCCAGAGAAGACTGAGCATAGGCAGGAAAGACAAGAGCATGAAGAGTATATCACCCAGACATCAGAGGGGAGGAGCACTAACATGTACTTGGGCCCCACAGAGAGAGACCCCACACAAAGACTTTTCATGAGACTGGACTGTGGTATCTCTCTGCTTCGTGCCAGGAATTTCTATTCTTCTGTCTCTGCTCTTATCTCTCATTTCTTGCATTCCCGTTTTGTTACAGGTATTTAACTCAAGCTTGCGTAACTTTAGACTGCCATGACTTAATTCCAGGACTCACTCCCTGTAGCCATACATTTACCATACTGGTGGACATCATAGCATGGTCCCTCCGTCCTCATGCCACCTTCCCTCTCATGAAAGAAACTAAAAAGCTCCATTTCCCAAATTTCCTTCCAAGGGGGCTCCAGGTGGCCATTATATGCATCTGCACATAGTTAGACATGATGGGAAATTTTTTCTTTGCTTCTTTGGGAAGCTTCTCCCAGCCTCCAGAATTAGGCAGACATGAGGATTTCCTAAGGCAACAGCTGGCATCTATTGCTTCCTGGGGAATGCATTTACAGGAGTAGACATAGTCTGCTCCCTGGATTAAATCAGTGCATTCTTGAACTCATGGCTCCGTTAAGCAGCTTAGATGGAGGAGCTCAGTTGACGAGTCAGCTGGGAGTTATGCTTCAATCTGATCTTTCAGGCCTTCCAAAGATGTTGCAAGCACCCAATTCCCTACATTAAAATCACTCCTGCTCAAAATCCATGTAGCAGACTCTGAAGGATACAACCATTCCCAAACTTAATTCAGAAAGGGTCTGAAAGAGAAGGTTCTGCACTATCCTGTTCACTTCCTGAGCAAGGAGGCAATGATTTGCTGGAGTCTGGAGTCTCTAATGGGACAAGATCACAGAGCTCAAGTCAGGGTAGCAAACAGTAAGCCTGGAGGGCTCAGCTCATGGCAGATGGTGCAGGGCCTTGTAAGCTGCAAGGAGAGGTAGCATACCTTTGTGTTCCTGCAAACAGCAGCGAGTAAAGGGAGCACTGGGCCTTCTGAGTGTCTGTGCAGGAGGCAAGTTCTTCCATGTGGAGGGGAATCATGAAAACCGAGAGTTTTCACATGCTGGGATACCTAGAAAAAAGATAAAAGTACACATCAAATTTTGAGCTATGCACTCAACTAGTTTATCTCCAGAAACTGATCATGGAATTTCCCCGTTCAATAAGCTTTCTGTTCTTAAATTTCCTGAAGTTATTCAAATGGCATAAGTTTAAAAAATAATCATCTTCTATATAGTGCATTTCTTATGGACTAGGAAATAAGAGATGTGGGCTGTACCCTCTAAAGCCATGAACAAAACATGACTTTGTTCCTGTAAGTGGATTTTCCTGTTTTTTTTTTTTTTTTGTATTTTATGGAAGGGTCTACAGGGTCTCACTACTAGATTGGACTTGGAGCGATACCCTCCCAAGAGCCGCGATTACAGGCTTGTGCCACCATGCCCAATTTCAATTGCCATCTCAGTGTGCCCAGAGGCAGGGCCAGCACAGCAGGCATGGAGCTCAAACCCAGGCCTCAGCACTGGCTTGCAGGTGCTTTAATATGTTGAGCTATTTGGCCAGCCCTTCCTTTTCTATTTTGTTACAGAAACAGAAAGTTGATTAACACATCAAGGAATGGGTTAACTGTTGAATAGATCTTGGTGGATGTCTTCTACTTTAAAGAGCATGAGAATAGTAGGGGGGAAATTTTAAAAGCATTCTTGTATGTCTGGTTAATTCTAAGAGCCTTTCTATCTAGACTGTTCCATTAAGAGCTATGAGTTTAATTCAAGGTCCAGCTTATTTCTGCCCAATAAATGCAATCTCCAGGAAGTGATAGGTGCCAGTTGTTGCCTCAAGAAAACCTCACGTCTGCTTATCCCTGGAAGCTAGGAGGTGTTCCCAAAGAGGTAAAGAAAGGGGCTTTTCTATCATATCCACCTACATGCAGATGCTTCTACCAGCCATATGGACCCCTCTTGCAAGGAAGTCTGGAAAATGTAACTTTCTCTCTCTCTCATTGTTTATAAATACCATATTTTCTTTACCCATTCACTTACTGGTGGATGCATAGGCTGCTTCCAAGATTTATCTACTACGAACTGTGCTGCTGTAAACGTGGCTAACTGTATCATTGCATGTAAGCTTCAGTGAACCACAAGCACTTAAAATCCATCAACCTTCAGCTGATCATCCTTGGCCAATCTGATCTCTACCAGGAACTGGCCTATGTACTTTCAGTGGTCACCCTGGTGCTGGATTGCTTCTCCATATTCTGGATGCTCCACGACAGTACCATTGCTAGCAGATTTCTTCTTAAACATCTTCACCAGTGTTTTTTATCATAGTCATCAGCGATCCCTTCCTAGACAGTGGTGAGGGTCTCCCTGCCATTTCTCTGTTGGATTCTGACATGGATATAACCCTCAGTGCTGGCAGGAAGCAGGTAATAATCACCCTTACTTGCATCAGCAACGGGGATGAAAGAGTAGAAGTTCTAGATCCTTCTTCATTTGCTTTTGCTATCTTCTCACCACCACGAACTATTTGTTCTCTGTGATGCCCTTCTCCCATGCCACCTTGCCTTTGAGCCAATCAACTATGAACAGAGACCTCTACACACTGTGCCCTGAATAAGCCTTTCGTCTTCTAACTTTGGGTGTTGGGTATTTGTCTCAACAATAAGTAAAAAGTAACTATGATAATGTAGAAGTCTACTTTTGTGTCACTATTGTACTACCTGCATTTCTCCAGTTTTGTAATATAACTTGAAGTCCAGAATTGTTATGCTTTCTGCTATTTTTGTTGTCTAAGATTTCTTTTGCTATTCTAGGTCACTTCTGATTCCATAGGAATATTAGGATTGTTTTCTTTGGTTCTATGAGAAATGCTGTTGGTATTTTGATTGTGGTAGATCTGCATATCAATTTATATATGACCATTTGGACTATACTGGTTAAGTCTATCTAGTAACTTGGATTTCTTTCTACTTTCCGATGTCCTTTTCAATCTCTGTTTTCAGAGTACTATAGTTTTCATTGTAGAAATCTTTGACTGCCTTGATTAAGTAAATTTCTAAGTATTTCATTTTTCCTAATGCTACTGTAAATAGCATTACTTAATTTCTTTTTCTTTTTTTTACTTAATTTCATTCTTACAAAATTCATTATGGATATAGAGGAATACTGTTTATTTTTGTCTTTTTGAGGCAGGGTTTTGCTGTGCAGTTGGTTCCGGCTGGCCTAACAGTCACTTTGTAGTCCTTGAATCTTGAATTTGCAATGATTCTCCTACTTCAGCCTCCTGAGGGCTGGGATTGCAGCTGTGCACCACCATACATGGCTTACTGATTTTTAAGTTAGGAATAACTTATTTGTAAAAGGAGTAACATTAAAGGGAGAAGGGAGCTCATTTTAGGCTACTAATCACTATGAAAACAGACACAGGTCAATCAAATTAGATGCTGGTGTGACCTCAGGGCAAATTCTCATCTGAGCCATCCCCTTAGCCATTTGAATGAACTTTTGTGCAGATTAGAAAAAAATCTGCCCATTCTTCAAGATATTTTCGCTAAATTTTGGATAAATTGGTTTATAAGTAAATTTGCTATCTGCAAGTGAAAATAGCCCACTTATATGGGAGCCCTAAATATGAAAATCTTTTCACATTATATGAATAATATTGAGCAATTTTTGCATGTATATGATTCTGGGAATCTGAACCCAGGGCCTTGTGCATGCTAGGCAAGTGCTTTTCCTCTGAGCTGCATCACCAGCAGGCCAATGATATTTAAGTACTTTTGCACATGACTGGCCACCCTAATTGTATCAGTCAGTGCTCACTAGAGAAACAGATTCAATATTATGAATTTATAATGTGGCTTACAGTGGCTGCCTTACAGAGGTAGGTATGGAAGAGTACAATAGGGCCAGCTGCATGCTGAAGAGCTGAAGGATCCAGTCGAAAGTGAAAGGCCTAGAGCTCACGGCAGACTCCCATGCTAGACCACATCCAGCAGCCGAAGGGTCCACGCTGGAGGGCCTGATAGTCAGTCTTTCCAGGAAGAATAGTTTGAGCTGGAAGCCAGGAGACAGAAGTCCAAGGCATCACAAAGACTAGATAGTCTTCCTACAAGACTTCCTACAAGCCACTCACATGGTGGGGCTTTCCTCTTCTAAATTGATTAGGTAGTCACACCCAGAACTATGCTAAGCCAAGCAGGTGGTTATTTCTTGAGCGCTTGTTTGGAGGTTCTAGCAGGGGAGAGCAGCTGATCATCTATTGACTGAGGAACACGCCTCATCCTTCCGGGTAGTCATCCTCTTCCACTGAGTGTGCAGCTTCAAGAGGAAAGAACACAAAGCTGAGGGAGGAAGGGCGCTCCCGCCTAGCCAGCCAGATCAGCCATGTCCACCCTGGCAATCAGTGGGGTGACAGATGTTGCAGACAAATGCCCACACATCCTGGTCATCTCTTTCTCAAGTTCACATAACAGTTAACAATCACACCAATAAGGCAATTGAATTATTTTCAATTTAATTATTTATTTTCTTGTATGAAGTCCACCCACTCAGAACCCCCTTCTGTGCCTTTTAGAGAGACATTTTCTTTTTCTCAATAAATACTGCTCTTAAAAACTGTTTTTCATGTACACTTTTGGTCTTGAACAGCATATATCTATAATTTTTAAAACTCATTATAATAGTATTGTATATACAATTTTCCCATCTAATTTTCTCACATAAAATAATAGAGATAACATTTTTCCCTTGCTGCATTGTCTTTTTTTTTTTCTTTCTGGAACCGGGGATTAAATTTAGGCCCTTGGGCTTGCCAGGAAAGTGCTTATTCCACTGAGCCATCTCCCTGGTCCCCTATACATTGTTTGTAATCTACTGATTTATTATATAATATTAGGCCAAGTGAACACAGTGAATTTATACTTATTTTGTAAATTGAAGAACTTTGATTAATATATTATGATTGTTAGTATTCTAAACATGCTGAAGAAAACTATATTGAAAACTTTCAGAGAGTAATGTACCTAATGTAAGTAGATTAAATAATTAATATCCATCCCAAAAATCATAATAAGATATTTTTCTGGGATATAGCTAATAACAACTGAAGTGCTGGAAGTCAGGCAGCATTTTCATTACCCTGAAAAAATATGATGGCTGAACTAGATCCATCCCAAATAAGGGTTCTGCAGAGGGTGTTAAGCCTACCAAAATCAAATGTCTGTTGAGAGCTATTGAAAAGAAGATCAGCCCTGTGCTGAGCTCCAGAGAAGTAAGTTTCAGGTGGTGACTCGAAGCTGTTAGTCAAGCGCTGACATGGATGTGCTGAAGAGACAGAACAAGACTAGGGAAGCCAAGACAGCATGGTGAAGGGCGCTGGAGTCTCTGCTTTAACTAGTTAGCCAAAGAATTGCTCTCTTTCCTTTGTGCTTTTGTTTGTTTGTTTTTGTTTAGTTTTACTTTCAACCACAATGCTAGATGTTTGGATTCCCTGCAGGCAACCACTTCCATGAAAGATGCAGGTCATTTTGGAAAGAAAAAGATTACAGTTTACAGTAGTTGTGGTAAGAAACTAGATCTATGCTGCATGGCTGTGTGTTTTCAGATTATTTTCCAAAACTCTCTGTAATCATTTCCCTGAAGAGCAATGTATCATTAAATATCCCTCCTCCCCCCAAAAAAAATAATAAGAAATAGGGGCCTAGACTTTTTTAAATAGGAAAAACATCAAGAGATTGGGGGAGGGAGACTTAAAGAAAAGAATTAAGATATATTATACACATGTATCAACTTCATGTAGAGAATGAGAACATTAAATTCTGCAAATATTTTATTCTGTACTGATAAAAAACCCTCTAGCATGGACATCCATGAAATACTGTTCAGCAATAAAAAAATGACCTATTAATACACAAGAAAAAATCAATCTCAAATTATACTCATTGAAAGAAGACTTACACAAGAATAAATGTCCTCCAGTTCCATAATATGACAATTATGGAAGGTGATTTTCATGAAAAGCAAAAATCAATGGTGATTTCTGTGAAAAACAACCAAGACATTGGTTCATCCTAGAGATTGGAATGAAAATTTAGGCCAGGAAGATGGCTCAGTGGAATAAGCGCTTTCCTGGCAAGCACAAGGGCCCGAGTTCAATCCCTGGTTCTGCCAAAAAAAAAAAAAAAAAAAAAAAAAGAAAGAAAGAAAATTTATTCAGAGGATATATAAAGGAAATCTCTGGAATGATGATCATGTTCTATAATATAAGTGTTTGGATTGTGTGTTTTTCTTAGGAATACATCTAATGGTACCCCTAGGATCTATGATCTCCCTTGTGTATATAACTTGCCTAAAAGAGATAGAAAGAATATAAATAAATATTGAGTTCTAGTTAACAACCTACATCTGAAGCACTTCAACTTACTTTAAAATGCATACAAAGTAATATGGATCAATGGATGAATGAGGGACTAGATGATAAATGGACAAAAATGCCAGTACTATAAAATGTTATAAAATTTATGTTTTTCTGTGTCATTCAAACTTTTCATATGAAAACATCAGAAAATATATTTTGATTCTGGACATGTTTTATAAACTTCTCAATTTAAATTTTAGCAAATGAAAGTAGTGGCATGTACTTCACAGGGCAAAGCACGTAGTTCACTATTCTGTCAGTTTATAAGCTGCATTGTGTTGGGTAGTGGTCTCAAGGTCATGTAGCAAGATTATTGGGGTTATGAGGAATGACCTATCTCTCAGCAGATAGCAGACTTACATTCCTTAAGTGAATGAGTAGCTTTCAGTGGTAGCAGTGTTTTAGACTCTGGAAAAAAACAGACAGCCCTTAGTGACATTCACTACAAAGGGATTGGCAGAGAGAATTAAAAATACAATATCACAGAATCATAGCCAATCATCACATAGATATTGATACTAAATGTCCAAATAGTTATTTGGCTTTAAAAGCTCTAAGTGAGCACTCACTTGTTTGACAAGTAATTAGAGTGTCTATGGCATATTGTCCTAAGATCCAGAAATAAGGAGGTAGCTGAAAAATAGGTGCAAGTGCCTGAATTTGGCTCACATTGTGGTTATGGTAAAGTTTATTGGATTTACAGGGAATCAGTCTTTTAGCTGTAAGGGCTAAAATGTGGAAGCCTTTCCTTAGCCATCTTAAGGGTTATGAATGGTATGATTGTCAGAGAAATGAGGTTAAAAAGACAAAAGCAAAGAGATTGATTTAATCAAAGTTTTGTGTAACATAGGTGCCTTCGGAAATGAAGATCCAAAGATCCAGGGCACAGTGGTAGGGTATTTTTTTTTTTTTTTTTTTTTTTTTTTTGCGGAACCAGGGATTGAACTCAGGCCCTCGCACTTGCCAGAGAAGCACTTAGTCTACTGAATCATCTCCCTGGCCCTACAGTGGCAGTTTTAATGCTTGGCTTGGATGGATAATGGACAGCGAGGTAAAAATGCAATTGGACAGGAGGGTGTCATGCGATGGTAACTGAGAGGAGAAGCCAGCAAAGCCTATTGAGCTTCTTCTTGGGTTCACTTCTTTGGTTTACTGTGTTGCATTTCTCTCCTTGGAGTATGGGACAGGAGGAGAGAAAGCAAGTCCCTTCAGGGGAGAGGGAGAGTGATTGTTCTTAGTTTATGGCTTGCTTTGAGGAAGATCAGCTTACCTTGGGGAACAGGACTTCTGATTTCAAACATTTGCCTTAGGCCAGTGCAAGTGTTGAGAAATACTAGAGCAGGAAAAATTCACAAAACTTAGCTTTTGAGGCCCTGCTAACAGCCTTCAGTTCAAAGCACCCAGCATCTGAAGCATCATATGTTGTAATACTACAACCTGAGCCCTGACTCAGCTAGCAGAATCCACTTTGTATGTACTCTCTTTTTTTTTTTTTTTTTTTTGTCTTTTTGCAGAGCTGGGGATTGAACTCAGGCCCTTGAGCTTGCCAGGGAAGCGCTTATTCCACTGAGCCATCTCCCTGGCCCCTCTACTCTCTTCTTCTTAGAACTCCCTACTAAGCCATGTAGAATATGGTCCACACTTTGAGGAGTTGTTGATCCATTAGAAGAGACAGATTTAACCCAACCAATGCAGCTAATAAATTCATTATAAACATGCTAAATACTGGAAGTATAAGATATTAAGGCAACTTCAAGAAAATGGCCCCTTTTCCTGAACTAAAGAAATATATCCCTTTAAGTTTTTCTCTGAGTTAAGAGAATGAGGTGTTGGCTCCTGTATGGTCAAAAGCAAGACAGACAACAGAGTTCGGTGAACCAGAAAGTAGGTGGTCAGTCTCATTGTTTCCCCACTCCTTTGGATTTTGGATGGTTTATGCCTACAGAGTACTGGATAATTTCGCTGCAATAAAAGCAGAGCAGAACTGTTGAATTGCTTTCCACCAGAATCAGGTAATCTGGAATTAGGCTTAGCTTGTGCCTTCTCAGTTGCCACAGCAAACACTCCAACACTTCTGCTGACACAGGTCCTGGGGAGAGTGAAACAATGCACTCCTACAGCTCAACGTGGACACCATGGCCCTCCAACCAGGTCACTGATTCTACATAGAAAGAAGACAAAAGCCAGGAGAAGATGAAGAACTGATGAGAAATACATTTCATCAGATAAAAACTACCACTCCTGTGGTATCAATGCAATCCAGGAACAAATCAAAAAAGTCATTGTTGTATTACATGTTGTGTACCAATCCTCACAATGAATGCAATCATATGGACTGCAAATGTGGACTAATAAAAATAAAAACAAAGTCAAGAAGAGCTAGTCGAGAAGGATAAAGCTCAGAAGTCACCCTGGAAGAGAGTTATGGCCTTAGATCTCCTGGCTTCACCATCTCAGCTTTGGGCTAACTAGCTGGGAGATTTGAGTCAAATTACTCAGCCTCTACTCCTTGGTCCAATATTGCAAGCTTGTCTCCCTAACCTCTAGAAAGGATCATGTGAGTTAATGACTTTAGTACAATCTCTGACATATAAATTTAGTTTCCACCCTCAAGTGATTTTCTAAGAAGATCCTAGTTTCTCTCTCTACTTTTTTAACACTTGTGATTTGCTAAAGATGTAACTAAAGGCAAAAGAGCATTGCTCGGTAGGACTTTATATAAATATATTCACAAATCAGAAAAACAATCTTTCCTCCTATACTCTTCCTTGTTTCACATTACATGACCAGTACATTCTAGCAGTGCGTCATTTCATCTGTCTTCCCAAGTGGGGTCTCTACACCTCCTACCCATGCAATCATTCAACCTGACAGAAGATTGAGGATTGCTTCTTTCTTTTAGACAATTTTGGGCATTTAAAACCGGACTAACTTGCTGTCATCTCAAGATACACAAAATCTAAAGAATCTATGTATTCTGAGTTGGCCTCAGGCTTTGATTTTCTTGCAGGCCCTAGAAGAGGAAGTACAGTCTAGGCATTTACCTATACTGCAATTAGATTGAAATGATAAAGTTGTATTAAGTTTTGCATAAGCTGGTAAGTGTCCTGGCTCTCTGGAATGATGAAATCAATATACTTTTCCTTGTGTTATGTCTTTGCATAAGATATTCCTCTTCTGCAAGATTAGGTGATATTATCTGTGAGTGTTGTTGCCACTCTTGGCTGGAGTTTAAATCCGCACTTTATTTTTTATTTTTTGCCTGTTTTAAAGGTGAAAGAACACAAGAGCTAGCCCCAGCTGAAGGCCACACACTGTGGTGGAGACTACAAGCAAGTCTTTTAACCTCTTGCTTCCAACTCCGCATCCAAAGGCAGCAGCAACTCTCTGGACAGGGCCCTCCCCCTGCCTGTGATAGGCTGCTTGGAATAGCAACAGCCTGTGTCACCGACAAGGGCAAAGCCTTTCGGAAATAGAAACAAAGTTGGTCACAAATCACATTGGCTTTGCCCGGAGACCTCTCCCCCCGCGACTCTTCCTTAGTATGGTACCATGGGGAAAGTGACCAGTCCTGTCGGCGGTGCAGGACACGGTGGCTTGGTGGCGAGAGTGAGGCTGTGACTTCTACGTGACCATGGTACCTGTTGAAAACGCGGAGGGCCCCAAGCTGTTGCACCAGAAGGGGCGAGAGGCGGACGGCGGTGGCAGCTCTGGAACCGGAGGAGCTGGCCGGCACCGTGCCTGCGCGGGAGGTAAAGTGAGCCGCTGGGCTTCCGTGACCCGCGGGAAGGGACAGCGCTGCGCTGTGCCTCCCGGGCGTGCATGCGTGTGAGTGTGTATACGCGCGCGCGCGCGCGTGCGATGGGGCTGGATGCGGGGAGAAAGGGAACAACTTCGGTGGAACTCAGAATGACCCCGAGCTGTAACATGTGAGGACTGAAGTCTTATTGGGACCTTGGGTGTTAAGAAAATGTGCATTAACTCTGTTTATATGAGACGATGTAGAAATCTTTTTGCATTTTGGAAAAGTTGATTTCATTTGTAAAACCACACGCACATTTTGTTTTCCACACACTTGCTAATGGACAATATGTAAACCCTGTCTTGTGAATCAGTATTTTAAATAAGCTTCGTAAAATTATTAGTTATGCAATCAGTGAACATAACTTTTCCTTACCAATGCTGCACAAGTTAATAATGAACTTGAGGGCTGTTCTGATGCTGAAACCTCTTCTTTGCGTGGTTTTGCTCTCTTTAAAACGAGACTTTCAAACTAAGGTGTGCACTGGTATCTTTTCCTTCCAGAGGTGACATTTGGAGCGGGGCTAGCTCGTGTCGCTGGCCTTTGCTAGCCCACATGCCCACAGATACACCGCATACCTGTTGCTGCTGCTGCTTTTTCTTTTAGGGGGTTCCCAAAGAACTGGAAATGATCTGTACAGCGACATCAAATACAAACAATCACCTCCTTCCCACGACTGTCCTCCACTGCGTCCCTCCTAGTCTTGTAATATGTTCCCAAAACATATATTGGAATTTCATAAATCATCCAAAAGACGAAATGATATAAATGCATTTTCCTTTCACCCTGGAATGGCCCACACATTGGAGTTCCGGTTGTGGGTTTTCTTGACTACAGAATCCAGTCCACAGCCCCTTATGTGAAGTTGAAGAGGCACCTTCTGTTTTGGGTACTAGGACTCAAATTCAGGATCTTGCACTTGTTAGGCAGAGGCTGGGGGCACCTCCTCAGGAGTGAAGACAATGCACCTTTTCCCTGTCCTGTGCCTTCTTTGTTCCCCACTTCTGGTCAAGAGTGGAAACCTGGAGCCATCTTCCGGGCTGACTGGCCCTCTCTCCAGCAGAGCTGCCCCTCTTCCCATGGGTTTGTTTGCTGACTCAGTGTTTCCCAGAAGCAGGCAAGGGGAATGTGGACCTCCGTGTGAATAGAATGCATGATTTTTTTTTTTCCTGAATTCTTAAGAAACCGAGCTCCAGACAGCAAGCTGAAGATCTAATGACCATCAAAGGGGGCACTGAGTGGAATCAACTGACAATGTTACACACAAAAAAGAAAAAAATATTTTGTCTTAGAAAGACTTTTCCATTAACAATTGACTATTTAAATTTTGATATGACTGTAAAAACACAGTATTCCTTAATAACTTATACTGTACAAGTTCACAGTTATCTCCGTGGAAGGTAGCATGTGCTTATGCTTGAATATACACTCATAATTTAACTCAATGTGGGAGGGTTCATGTTGTTATAAAGAAATGATGAAAATGATTAGCATGCATTATCCTTCAGGTTTAATTTTAAATGGGCCTTTATTATATTAAAGAAAAGCCTATATGTTTTCCTAAAATCTCAGATGAATACACATTTGATTTATGAAGCATGTAGTTTACATTTAAATGAATACAAAACTCTGCATTATTACTTCTGTAAATTTCCCTCATTTGCTTTAACATTCTTTGGAGCCAAAGGTATTCAGACACATTTATGCTTAAATGAAGGCTTTGAGTAGTCTTGCTGCAGAGTTTTGACTTAATTAAGTCACTTAATGTCTCCAACTGTTAGTATTGGGAAGATACCTTAAATGGTTTTATGAAGACACTGAAATGTGAAGAAATATTAATTAAAATAATTGTCAAATGGTTCTTTTAGCTTTCCTCTATATGAATTTCTGTGTCTCTCCTTCTCTTTCTCCTTCCCTCTTTCTCTTTGACACAGGGGCTTACTACATAGTTTGGAATGTCCTCTACTCACAGTGTAGCCCAGGCTGGACTCCAAATCATGGAGACTCTCTGCTTTGGGCTTCTGAATGCTGGAATTACAACCATATTTCACCATGCCCAGTCTTATAATTTCTTTTATCAAGGAATTAAGAATATTTATAATATACTTAGTAATTGCCATCCAATATTTTGGATTTGAAAGTAGGAATTTTATTTTCTGGATTTTTTAAATGGAAAAACTCAAACCACAAAGAAGAATGAGTTACACAACCTAGGGCAAGGTGATTAAAACATGTGAGGTACTGAAAAACAAAACCCCTAAGATGAGTGATTGAAAGCCACTGCACACAATGAGGCATTCTGGCAGGGCTCTTTGGCCAGCTCTTTAGAAAGAATGCTTTGTTCCAGTGACTAAAAGTTAATGAGCTTAATTCATTTTTAAGAAGCTATGACTGAAAATATATACACTCAGTAAAGGTTTCATCACTTATGGACATATTCAAATTGACCTCTTAGGACAAGGTTAAGCTTAATTTGGCACTGCGGTGTTAGGAGCAGATGATAGATAGTGCGGAACTGACTGTGGTGGCCCCGGGCCCGAGAGGTTCTATGACTGCTACTCATTCTCAGCTCCAAGGCTTTCCTTCATTCATGATCCCTCCCTCACCTTAAAACTTACTTTTCATTTTCTTTCTTCCTTTTATTTTGCGGAACTGGGTATTGAACTCAGGACCTTGCACTTGTCAGTGAAGCACTTATTCCACTGAACCATCTCCCTGGCCCTGACTTTTCATTTTCTATCTAGCCAGGAAGTAAAAAAAAAAAAAAACCCAAAAACACAACCAAGAGCAATGCTGATTGTATGAGTGCAGGCATAATTGCTCAACATTTTAACGCTGTCAAGTCCTTATTACATTGCAAACTGAGAGGGGGTCAGTATGTAAGATATGACTGTAATTAGGCTGCTATTCAGTGCTGTTTTCCAGTGTAGCCTGAACCTGACCCCCTTGAATTCACTTTGACCTGGTTGGCTCAGGCTTCCAGGGGCTCCCTAGGGGAAGTCTTCTTTTAAGGGAGACAGGGTGTGTGTAGAAGCAAACATTCTGAAGAAAGAGAAAGGCTGAGGGCAGAGCTGTGATTATAAGAAGAGGGAGTCTAACAGTAGGTTAGTTGCCTTGGGCAAAGCTAGTCCTGAGGTCTGGGCCTCCTGTTACAACTGATCTTTAGGGCGACACTAGGCCATTCTACTTTTTTGCCAATCTTTCTACATAGTGAAAAATTAAGTGCCAGAATGCATGAAAGTATTGTACTTTATAAATGTGTGTTTAATAGGTAGATGTTAGAATAAATGACAAAATATTATTGTGTGTATTAAGAGAGCCTCAAGGAAATGACAGGATTTGTAGACAGGTTGATTTAGAAAGAACTAGAAGTTCTGTGGTACACACCCATAAGCCCAGGACTTGGAAGGTCAAGGGAGGAAGACTGTAATTTGGAGGCCAGCCTAGGAAATTTAGCAAGACCCTATATCAAAATAAAAAAAGAAAAAGAGTTAAAAGTGTAGCTCAGTGTGAAAGCCCATGGTTAAATCTCCAGTACTGAAAAGAGAAGGGGGGGGGAGGGGAAAGAAAGGGAAAGAGACAGAGAGACAGAGACAGAAACAGAGAGAGATACAAAGACAGAGAGAATGAGAGAGAGACAGAAGAGAGACAGAGAGAGAATGAGAGAGACAGACAGACAGAGACAGAAAGAGACCTCTCCCTTCCTGGTCCAGTCAGCACTTATGTGAGACAAACCATTAGCCTTGTTAGGAAATAGTATCAAAAACTCTTAAGTCTGCAGCTTCAGGATGGTGAAGCCGGAACAAATGGCTCCTCAGGGGCCTCCTAGAGAGAAGACTTTAAACAAACATGGTGCGATTTCTTTCACCACAAGCTCTGGGTGCAGCATCTGGCACAGGCAGTGAGAACAGCACTCTCTTACCTGTCTGAGGACACGTCACCCAGAGAGGTTGTCACTTGCCCTCTCTGACAGCAGTGGGCAGCAGGCCGAGGTGGGCTGGGAGACCGGGCTGTAGCCAGAGCCAGCAAGCCCTGGGGCCCACCTGGACGGCTGAGCGGAGCCAGCGCACAGCCTCGTGCCTGAACTGGTTCTCGCAGCCGAGGCCACTCCAGACAGATTGAGGCCTCTGTCCTGGTTGTTCAGAACTGTATTTTGACCCCACCCTGCTTTAGTTTCTATAAATGGGTGGGATTTGATTTTCATTTACAAATAGTCCTTGAATCATGGTTTCATATGTAAGGTTTCTCTCAACAGAAGGAACCAAAGGACTGGTTAACTTCAGAGTTAGAAACCCTTCCAAAAAGTCCAAATGGCCCTCCATTTGTGTGTTAAAGCAGCTATTTACTTAGAGAATATAAGCAAGATCTGGTTTTTTAACTGTCTTCCTTGTGACCAGTCTCTGCCAGGAGGGTGGAATGACCAAATAATTTAAAAGCCACAGAGCTATGGGATGGGAAAGAGAAACATTGCATGGACTCTTTCCAAGGGTATCTTTGACCAAATACCAAATAGTCAATTTGTCATCAAATCAGCCCTCAAAAAGAACCAAAATTCAGATAAAAATCATAGAAGTCAAAATTCCTTAATATATTTCCCATCAGAAATGGAGTCAAATAACCTTCACAATAATAATAAATAATAAATCATAAATATATATGGGTTATTTCTGTTTTAATTTGTGTTTGCTCATTGATATTACTTTCCTTTTTGTGTTGCAGCCCACACATTGATACATTTGCTAAGTGGCTATGCCTCAGTAACATCCTTTTCATCTATAAAATTTCAGAAAAAGTCATAGATGATTAAAATAATTTTCCCATCTAATTTTAGCAACTTTTATTATTTTTCAACAATGACTCGTTTTCCAATCTGGCCAAAATAACAAGAAGAAAAGGACAGTCCTTTGTTTGAGTTATAGGAGTACTTTTTTCCTCAAGTAAATCAAGTATAATGGAATTTAAATTGTTCCACTGTGACTCCCTTAGAAGCGACGGTCCCTCAGACCACTGGTGACTCAGGTCTGCCTGGCATGGCAGTGCTGTGGGGCTGCTTGATACCCATCTAACCATACCAAATGTTTCCACACTTAATGAACTTGGAGTCGGGAGCCATTTGCCAAGCTAACTGAGACACTTGTTTGAAATAACACTTCAGCTTCATACGTGTGAGGCTTTTTAAGGATAAGGGGACAAAGTTGCAATTAGAATTCATGATTGTGGTGAGAGAGCATCCCCACACTAATAAAATGTTTCATTTCCATTGGGAAACTCAACTGTAGAAGCCATGAGACGAAAATCACACAAAGAAATAGATTTTTATGATGTAAGCCCAATTATGTAGGTTCTGTCAATTTGGAAAATAAAAGCAATTCAAGAATTGCTTTGAATTCAACAATTGATATGGTGGAAACAGGTATAAATTTCCCTTGATATCAGTAAGATAGACCTTCATAAGTTTACTTTCATAATAAGGAAATTTACCACATTGATGCAGACTAAATAACTTTTTGCTAAATTATTGTTATTGTTACTGCCAGAGGTTGAACCCAGGGTCTTCATACTGAGCTACATCTCTAGCCCTTTTAAAAATAAAAGATAAGGCTGCGAAGATAGCTCAGTGGTATAAGCACCTGCCTTGTATATGCAAGGCCCTGAGTTTGTCTCCAGTACCAAAAACTAAAAATAAAAGGTAGATAATAAGATGTTGGAAGAACTTCCTTAAAAGGGAAGAGGAGCAAGAGATGGGGTTGAGAAGGAGGGAAAGGGGATGAAGAAGAGTGTTCATGAGCCTACTTTCCACAAGGAATGCAAACCTTATGTATAACAGGCATGCACCAATAAAGCAGGTGATCTGAAAAAAAATTTTTTTGAGACAGAATCTTGCTAAATCACTAGGTTGCCCAGACTGGGCTTGAATTTGTGATCCTCCTGCCTCAGCCTCTCAGAGTACAGGCTCCCTCCTCTCCCTTCTTATCTACATGACAACCCCAACCCAATCAGGCAATGTTGCTTCCAGGTCACATATGGGAACAGAGGTCAAGAGCACAAGCTGATTGTCACTAAGTGCTTACTCTCTCCACCAGGCTCTCGTCTATCTCACTCATTCTCAAAACTCTGTGTGTTACATAATACTATTATCTTTACCTTATGGATGAGGACAGAGAGGAACACAAAGTTGAAAGTCTTGCTAGCCTTGTCAAAGATCAGCTGTAACTAATCACTGTGATTCCAGACTGCACCTTCACCATTCAGCCTGGGTATCTGCTGCAGAAAGCAAAATGATTTGCTCCACGTAGCACAGGTGATAGGTGGTGACCTAGGGATCCGAACCTCAGTACTCAACCCACCCAGTGGTTTGGTCTGCTTCACATCCACCCGTGCTCTTTCTACTTCCTGATCTGTCCAACCGGGGCATCTGTTATACTCTGTCCAGCCCTCGATTACATTGTGTTTTTGCTAGTTCTCTCATTTTCACGTGACATGTTTTTTCTATGAAATTCTAAGTCACTGGATAAGATCTATATTCAGGTCCTTACTAGAGCTCTGAGCTGACAGAGCTTAGAAAGTTTTTTTGCAATTCGTTATGGGTGGCACTGGTGCCTTTTCCTCTGCGCTGCTAGCCTAGACATCAGGTATCTCGTCTGACACAGCCTGCATCTTGTACCACCAAATCCTATGTAACTGGTGCTCACTGTACCCACTTGGGCTGGTTTTGATGACCATCCAGATGCAGCTTGCCTGCCGCTTTTGCCCAAGGTGGAGCTGGCATGCTGACACATTGCTAAAGGAGCAAATGAAGAGAGAGAGGCTTGTGGAACTGAGCTTGAGGGTTGTAATTCAGAGAATCCTTATTGAACCCTTGCTACAGGAAGGGCTCAGTGCTGGCTACTTCAGAGTGAGGACATCTAGGGCATTATCTGTGTCTATAGGTCTTACCAACCCACCAGGAAGATAACAATCTAATACCTACAGTCGTGTACCATATAATGGTGGTCAGTGAAGGGCTTGCTGACTCAAACTGCAATGATCCCCCAGATTGCGATGTATTTTCCCTCTTTCTCCCTTGCTCCAGAGGTCTCCCTCTGTATTATAGAAAGCAGCCCAACCTTTTCTCCCTCTTCCCCTATATCTTCCATAGTCCCATTGTGAAAATGTCCCCTTGGTTTCTCCCTTGACACCCACAAGGCATCATGTGAGTTTTAGATTTTGTGTGTGTGTGTGTGTGGCCAGCTCAGCCCAGCCTGGGGGTGGGGCTGGTGTGGCCTGTGGTGCTGGGGATCGAACCATGGTCCCTGCACTTGCCTAAGCTTACCTAAGCAGGCACTTTAGACCACTGAGCTATCTTGCCGTCCTGAGTCTTATTTTTAATACATAAAAGTTTTCTTCTATAAAGAACTTCCATCTATAGGATCTGTAATATTATTTATGGTGTTCCCATTTCATTTCCCTAATTATAAACTTTAAATAGCTCAATACATGATTCTCAGCCATTTTTGAATACGCAGACTCCTTTTGAAATAAAAAAATAACTTCAAATTCTCATATAGTTGACCTTGCAGTCCTATATTCATTGATTAGATAATACAGAATGACAGAGCTACTACATATTCATGAACACATTGTGTGCTTTTTTAAATTTGCATCCCATCTACATACAGTTGATATTTTAAAATACAAATGTGTTGATATTTTTTCCAATATTAAATAATCAACCATGGGATTACTTCATAAGATGGTGTGCATTTTCAACACAGCTTCTACCTATTGACAGTTTTCATCCTAGAGATATTAAAGGTCTCCAGACAAGGTGGGTTCTCCTGATTCACCTTCTCTTCATGATCTATTGAAAAATCTCCATGAAAATATGGAAGCAGATGCAAAATTGCAGTACCACTGAGAGCCAGAATGTGGGTTAAGGATTTAACACTGTTACATGCAGATGTCATGCTTACACATAGGTGGAGCAGTACAGTGTTAGATTCCCACAAAATCTGGCTGTCCATCCCCACTTACTTGGCAAACTGGGAATTTTTACCACAAGGAATGGGGTCAGCCTCCATAACCCATAGCTGCCTTCTCTGAGGGCCATATCATGCTGCCTAATAATTCTCACCTCATCCTGACATTATTACTCCTTTTTTATATCTCTTCAGAGAGTATAGTTTCCAGAACTTCAAAGACTTCTGGGATGGATAGCAAGGACAGTTTCACTGAATTCTAAAGTATAAAATCACTCTTAAGAAAAGACCAAGCCTAGATGAACCATCAGAGAATTGCATTCTACAAGTTGTAGCTTTGTACATATTATTTTTGACAAGTAAAGAACTATAGTCTGCTTTAAATGATCCAGGAATGATGTTCTCTATTTATAACCAGGGGACCAAAAAAGTACAAGGGAAAAGTTTCTTCCTCAGCCCAATGGTTCTATACCAGAAAAATAACTCCAGGAATCAGAATCTTGGCTGACGGCTGTGCACATCAACTGTGTCTGTAGTTTCAGACCTAAGAGACTCTAATTGCAGCCAGGTGGCCATGTTGTGTATTCAGACATGTCTGAGACTGAATATGCCATAGCCACTCCAACTCCCTTTTGATTGTCCACTTTCCCATCCTGTTAACTACTTCGTAGTAACTACTTATCATTTTTCACTTGGAGCCATATTTGCCCAATGGCTGATGCATTCTGTCAAAGGAATGTGAGAGTATATCTACTAGGAGGCTTCTGAAAAGTTCACTCCTTGATAAAAAGAGAACCATGTCCTTGTCCTGAACCTTCACCATCCTCTACCTTTGGCTGTGGTGTGTGACAGCCTTATTCCTGGTGTTAAGTAGCTACCTTACATATACATTGACGAACAACCAGAAGGAACAAAATAATGTCTCTGACTGAAGAGGCAAGAAGAGAAGGCTAGGTAGAGTACAAATTCTTGGAGACACCAAGCCCCACATGGTCTTCTTGTTAATTAAAATAAATGCCCCTATGTATTCAGATCTGTACATTCTTACAGTCAAAGCATTACAACTGACTTGATGGTAAAGACAGTGCATGTATGGTTATTGGAATATGTGAAATATGATAAAGAATGTTGTGAACATTTATTTTAGAAAAATACGGTAGAAGACACATTGCCGTTAACCCTTCTCAAAACACTCCCTCTCACTTTGTATGCACTGGCGCATTGCTCTGTCACTTTCCAAAGCAGTTCTGGAAGCACCATCTATGGGTGTCTTTAGTTATGCTGTTGAAGTTGTCTCTGTGTCCTGAATTCATACAAAACATTGCTTTTCTTGCTCATTTTGGTGAAGAGCCAAAAGTCTTACAAGTGTAGATCTAGTGAATAAAGTGCACAAGGACGTGTTCAATGTTTTTACAAACCTGCTTTCTGTTGGGTGGCACTTGGCAATAGCATTCACCTTGTTTTGATTATGGCTCATAGATGAACTCACAAAAAGGGACTTTTTGAAAAATAGAGAGAGTGATGGGATAGGTGTGCTAGGAGAGAGTGATGGGATAGGTGTGCTAGAAGCAAGGGGGAGGATTTTGAGAGGGTGAATGGCAAATATGTATTTTACCACAATAAAAATTTGAAGTTTAAATGTTGACTGTATATTTTGATCACCTCTTATATATTTCAAATACAATGGAAAAATGGATCCATATAAGACTTTTAGTATAGGAAAGAATTTTTTTTCTCTCAATATACTTTTTTAAAGCGAGGACTGAAAAGTGATTAGAATATCTTCTATATAAATCTATTTTTCAAAATAAATAAATACGTCTGTCCTTCATTACCATAATAAAATATCTGAGGCAGGCCTACTGTATTTTCCAAAAGCTTATTTAGCTCATGGTTTTATAGGCAGAGAGCAAAGATCAAGGCTCCCATTAGTTCAGCCTCTGGTAAGGACCAAAGACTACATTTTCATAATAGGAGACCATGTATAGGTGGAAGAGATCATATATTGAGACAGAAGGGTAGAAAGAGGGTAAGGCTTTTATAACCATGCACTATCAGCAGTGCTCACTCTAAGAAAACAGCATTCCACTTGCCAGGGCAGAGTTCCCAGGGACCTTGGGACACATCCCGAAGGCCCACTTCTTTAGAGTTCCCAACAGTTCCACATTGCTACTCTGGGACTACGCTTTCAACAAATGAATCTTTGGGGAACAGATCATATCCAAAGCATAGCAACATCTAATGATAAGAGTAAACTGAGGGGAAGACAGAGCAGGCAGAGAACCGAGAGCAAATAGACCTTTATAAGACCTGTGGAGATCTGAAACGGGTAAAACTGACAACTAGCATTATCCAGAACTCCTCAGTGTAGAGGATAAATATGAGAAACTGTGGTAGGGTGCAGATAAAAAGACAAGAATATAAGGGTAAAATGGGAATGATATACACAACTAACATGTAAATAAGTATGACCAAATAAACAGGACAAAAACAAGAAAAATAGTAGAAATTTTTTTTCTCAATCAGTATGAGAAAAATTCAGAACAGACAAGATCCCAGACTTACCTTGGTTAGCGCTTACCTGGGTTAGCACTTACCTTGGTTAGCACTTACCTGGGTTAGCACTTACCTGGGTTAGCACTTACCTTGGTTAGCACTTACCTGGGTTAGCACTTACCTGGGTTAGCAGTGTTGGGACTCGAAGCAAGGAAAGGAGGAGGAAGATCATGCACTCAGACAGAGGAGGGTAGTGAATAAGAACAACAAGGCCGCATCCAAGTGAGCTCTAATATGAAAGTGTGAACAATGTCCCCTCTTGAAACCTCTCCTGCTAATGAGAAGTGAGTAAATATTTATTTTAGGAAAGAATGTCTGTGAAAGTACTATCACAGCAAACTTGAGCTTGGAAAATTGAGAAACAGTAATAGCAAAGTGTCTCTTGTTCTTGGAGAGACCAAACAGTATCAGGTGCTGAGGGAGGCCAAAGATCTATTGGTCTGAATTATACTGTGTGATAAAGGCTGGACTGGGGTGGTGGAGGGGGTGGGGGCAGAGGTTAGACAGAGGCAAGTCCCCAGTGTTTACCACCATAAAGGGCACCGCACCTGTTCCAGGACTGAGAAGTAGAGACTTGGCCTTTTGAGAGGCTGAGAAGCCCACAGTGCAGAATACCTTTGGCCATGGGCTCTAGGTGTATGGGAGAGGTGCGGCCTCTTGCTCAGCCAGAGTACCTCTTTCCTGGGGCATCCTAGACCTGTACTGAGCAAGAGACACATAATACTTCTCTCCTAGAGCCACCCATCTAAGGCAGGAGACAAACAAAACAATATCATCTGGAGTGCCTTGAGTAGTGAGAGAGGAGAGATCATTGCTAACCCAGAAAAGGAGGTCTGGAAAGCTTTGGTAGGGGTGGAGATACTGGACCTGGACTTTCAAAGATGAATTGTGTTTCCCTAGGCTGTGAGGAAAGATGACAGTGTATGAAGGTGATGATTGGTGTGTGTGTGTGTGTGTGTGTGTGTGTGTGTGTGTGTGTGTAGGAGTAGAAGAGAAGCAGAGAAGCACAAGTCAGGGGAAAACAGAAGGTTCTAGAAACAGTAAATGGTACCAGTGAGCCAGAGAATCGGTGGCTGAGAGTGATATGAACTTGAAAACCCAGCTCTGAAAGGTAGGCAGCTAAATGCTGAACATGAGCAAGCAGAAAACATACATGGGGCAATATTTAATTTAAAAAAATGCTTATACAGATGATATTAAAACATATTCAGGCCCTTGAAATAGTGCATTATTAACTAGCTGACAATAGTGCCAAAAAACCACAGAAATGCAGCGCGCAAGCTATTCACGTGGCAAGCAGTTACGGAACCGTAAAGCTCCGCCTGCTCACCGTGACATCATCTCAGGTACTGCCCTTAGTCTGATCACAAAGCAGCGGGGAGGAGAGGACCAAGGATGAGTCTTCTGGTGTGCTGCTTCCACTCACCCCTTTGTTCATTAACTTAACAAATGCCAGTTATTTTCCTTGTGCCAAACGACTAGAGGAGGGCCAGGGGAGATGGCTCAGGGAGGGCCTGAGTTCAATTCCTGGATCTGCCAAAAACAAACCAACAAAACAAACAAGCAGAAAAAAGACTAGAGGTGAGAATGGAGATATAAGTGAAGCAGATGTTGGATTTGAAGGAAGTTTCAGTCTCATAGGGAAGAAAAATAGATGCATGTGAGTGTGTGCCTCACAATGCACGGGGCAGAAGAACACAGAAGCGCAGGGAACGAGGCCACCGAAGGGGCCTCCTAGGGCGGGGGCTCTCAGACGCTGAGGTGGAATGGAGCAGGAGCCAAGAAAGGAGAGGCCTGAGCGGCAAGGATGGTCGGGGGCCACTGCAAGCTTTTCTCGAACAAAACATGAAGGAGGGGGTCTTTTTAATTCGCTAGGCATTCACAGTTGGTCAAGCCGGACGGTTACCTGGCTGCCTGCCAGGGAAACCCTTGTGTGCGTGCCTTTCAGCCCGCGGCGGGGCTCAGTCAGGCGGCAAGTATTTACTGTGCGCACATTCTGTACACACGCCCTAGCAGGCGCAGGAGGAAGAAAGGCACGAAGAAAGGAAGCAAGAACTCAAATATTGTGAAAAATGGAGCATTTCGTGTTGAGGGCTGGTTACAACTGTGGCTTCATCTGACCCACCGCGAGCAGAGACAATGCAGCTATTGTAGTGGCTGCGAGCTCTGAGCTCTGGGTCTCGTGGCCAGCGCTGCCGCCTGCCTGCCCTCCCTGCCCTGGGGCTGCGGGTCTCACCGCTCATCTGCATAAAGCCTCTTGACTGGGATCACATCTTCCCGCTACCTGAATAAAGAGTCATCATGGCATCGAAGGAGCCATTGAAGATTCTGCTTTTGCAGCTGCTCCTCTTCTAACAAAGTGACCGGAAATCACAGGGGACAAGCAAAATCGGCAGTCTGTGATGTTTCTCTTCTCTACCCAAGAGTTTCCTCTCCTCTGGAGCCACTTCTCCGGGTACTTTTGGAAAGAAAAGAGACATAAGAGAAGGGACCCTGGTAGGCAAGGCCGTGAGCAGAGAATGGCATTGTTACGTCAAGAGCTAAATGACTTCAGTGCGGCGTTTTTTTTTATTTTTTTATTTTATTTTATTTTTTTTTTGTTTTTTGTTTTTTAAACACCATTTATAAATGATTATCTTTCCTTCTGCTGTCCTGACTGGTACTCCTCAGCTCACTCAGGTCTCACATCAACGTTTAGACAAACAAACCCCCACCTTCCTGCCATTGCTTCAGACCGCAGCCTACCTTTTTCTTTCCTTTCACCACTAGAGATTTTAGAAAAATTAGCTCTACTTCCCGGCGTCAGAGGGTATGCTTCTGTGTCTATTACTATCATTAACCAAAAGCAGACACAGAAAAAGGCTCTGCACTTTATGTCTCTCTCTCCTCGCGGACTTTTTATATGGGAAACCAGCAGCAGGAAAACATCTCCTGGCGGATGTCTCGCGGTATTTGGGGGCTTCGATCTTAGAAGCCCTAGATGTGCCTTTATACAATGAATTAGAATTTCAGGCCCCAAGGGCACAGCCCGTGGTGAGACTTCAGCAGCCTGAGTCCCCATAGCGAGGTGAGTAATTGTGCTAGTTCAGACTCCTGAGACCACGTGATGGGGACGATACGTGGTGCTCAGACAACGAAGACCTGTCTTAATTCTTAATTCTGTAGCATAAAATCTTGTTTTATTAAGTAAATTGCCTTGAGAGAAATCAAATAGATAACACAAAAAATACTATGTTGTAATATATTAAATTTAAAGAAAAATGTTTTAACAATTTATCATATGGGAATGTTCTCATTATGTCTCTTATCAGTAATACTCCATGTAGGTTTCTGGGTCTCAAGGGAGGCACTGACAAACTGGGTTGGTATCAGGCCCTTTACATGTATCCTTGGCTGTCAGCATCCTTATTAAAGATCCAGGCAGATGACACAATTCCAGAGAATGACAGCAGAAGCTGGACCTCTATTTGGCGAAGCATGTGTCCCCAGACTACAAGGAGCTGGCTTTGTATTCCCTACCCCCCAGTTTAACTCCAACTGTCACAAAGATAGAGCAACAGTGTATGGAAGGAAGAGCTCCTTGAATCTCAAGGACTCACTGTGTTGTAAAGAAGAGTCCTTTCCTTTCTAATAAAAGGGAAAGCAAGGAAGGGGAAGGCAGAGAAAGTGATAGGAATATCTCCTGCAACTCAAGCAACTGTGGCATGATTTCTTTACATCTTTCACTCAGTGTCCCCTGTTGTTCTCAGACACCCCAAATGCCCTTCCTGTGGACTCACTTAATCTGCTTGCTAAGAATGTCACTCTCAACATTATTTGTTTCTCCAATAAGAATTTCAGTGACCAGTTATCAATTCACAGACACACACACACACACACACACACGCATGCATGCATGCACACACACACACATACACACCCCAACACATCAAATATCGATTACATGAACAATGGCAAGTAGAGGCTGGATTACTACAATATCTTTATTCAAATGAGAAGATGTTACCTAATTCTCCTTATGGGAAAGGAGTTTGTTGATGGACGTTCTAAGAACATAGGAGAAAAAGAAAGTATGGAAACCGAGGATATGAATAGATCTAGAGTACTTTGTGTCATTTTGATTGTAAAAAAATGGGTGGACATAAATGGTAATAGATAGTAGGGGTATTGCCACATGCTTAAACTTTTTGGAGGGGAGGACCACACCTGTTTTATTTTACTACATGCATATGCATTTTACCATCTAGAAAATTATCTGGTCTATAATTTAAACACAGGCCGGGCGTGGTGGCGCATGCCTGTAATCCCAGCACTCAGGAGGCTGAGACAGGAGGATTGTTGTGAGTTCGAGACCAGCCTGAGCTACAAAGTGAGCTTGAGGCCAGCCTGAACTGCATAGTGAGACCCTGTCTCAAAAAGACAAAATAAAATAAAATAAAATATAATTTAAACACAACAAATTAGTTTTATTTAATAGGGATTATTACATTCTTATGTGCTCCTTTTTCTTTTTCTTTTTTTTTTTTTTTGGCAGAACCAGGGATTGAACTCAGGCCCTTGCACTTGACAGGGAAGTGCCTATTCCACTGAGCCATCTCCCTGGCCCCCTCCTTTTTCTAAAGAGTCAGTGATTATTGTTGCTGTTATTATTATTATTAGTAGTAGTAGTAGTAGTAGTATTTTGAGTCTCCCACTTCCTGTATCCCATCAGGATCATGGTGGTCAAAATATTTTGGATATTTTCGAAGGGAAAAGATGTAGATCTCCTGAGCCTGATCTGTGTGGTTCTCAAAAATTAAATGGCATTTCTAAGTCACATCCTCCCCTCTGCTTGGGCACCCTAGCACTTGTTTCCACCCCATCTTCCTTTCATCTCATTTCTGCTTCTCCATCTCCTTTCCTGATGCTTCCTGTACTAAATACTGGAGTTTCTAAGGTCTTCATCCTAATCTCACTTGTTCTTTAGCTCCACCTGTCTTTCTAAAGACCAGGCCATTTTCATGGTTTTAAAACCAAATCCATGCTGCCGACCCCAAAATACCTGCCTCCAGCCTTGCCAATGGTAGGTCCAGTTCCTTACTGGGCTTTTTTACCTTAATATCTTAGAGGCAAAACACATACATTTTAGTAGGTTTGAAATGCAGATTCACTCTTTGGCCTCTCACGGCTACCTCTCCAGCCTCCCATCCAGCCATACACACTGCATGCTGGGCACCTGATTGCTCCTGAGACAAGACCCGAGCTTTCCTGTCTTCCATCCTGGAAATTAGAAACAGCACTCCTGTGCTGGGTGCTCTCCTCTCTGCTACTTTGTTTTGTTTTTTGTTTGCTTTTTATCCTTGCTTACTTTTGTTGCCTTTTTGAGACGTGGTCTCAATAAATTGAGCTAAGAGAGCAGAGTCCGGCCTCCAGTTCGTGATCCTTCTCCCTCAGCTTCCAGTGTGCTGGGAGTATGGGCGTGCCCCACTACGTCAATCTCATTTTGATATGACACATAGCTTCATATCTCTTACTAAAAGTTAATAACGTCTTGACATTTTTCCTGGGGTTTTAACGTTCACAAAAAAGAGGTAAAGCCTTCCTGCTCTCGTTCTTTTCTCTTCTTTCTTACTGTGAGTAGTGGATGCTACAGGTTCCCAGCCCTGCATCCAAGGATCCCTTTCTTTTGAATACAACCCTGACTTTGTTATGGTATTCACACATCTACCATGTACAGCCTTTGTCCCAAAACCCGGGCACACATAAGCAGAAGCCACCTGGTCCCCAGCTGTGGCTGGTCATCCAGCAGAGAACAGCAGGCTTCCAGGAGGTCCTATGTTTGCTGTTCCACCATTCGAGGCTTGCTCTCAGGTTGCTGAGGTGGGATTAGAAGAGCCAGGGTGTATGAATTTTCCTTCAGGTGCCAAGGCATGTACAAAATGATATTCTTGTTTACTCAGTCTTCATTATCTGTCATCTTATCTTACTTAGTTGCTCTTAACTGCAAATATCACATTATAGAAAAAAGAAGTCCCCATAACTCTTTGCCAACACAATAAAACTAGTATTTCCATTTATAGCTAATCATTTTTGATTAGTGCATTTTATTATCAGTAGTCATGTTTACACTTCACATTACAAAATACTTACACAGATCTAAGTCTAATTGAATAGAAGATGTTTAAACTAACAACTCCAAACTGATCTGTTTCTCCTCTCTCTTTGTAGGTTTCAGCATGTTTACTTTCCTGACCTCTGTCACCGCAGCTCTCAGTGGCCTCCTAGTAGGTTATGAGCTCGGGCTCATCTCAGGGGCTCTTCTGCAGATCAGAACCCTGTTGGCCCTGACCTGTCATGAACAAGAAATGATTGTGAGCTCTCTGCTCATTGGGGCCTTTCTGGCTTCTCTCACTGGAGGAATTCTCATAGACAGATATGGACGAAGGACGGCCATCATTGTGTCATCTTGTCTGCTCGGACTCGGAAGCTTAGTTTTGATCCTCAGTTTGTCCTACATCATTCTCATTATGGGACGCATTGCCATTGGAGTCTCCATCTCCCTCTCTTCCATTGCTACCTGTGTATACATTGCAGAGATTGCTCCACAGCACAGAAGAGGCCTTCTTGTGTCACTGAATGAGTTGATGATTGTCATTGGCATTCTTTTGGCCTATATTTCAAATTATGCATTTGCCAATGTCTCCCAGGGCTGGAAGTATATGTTTGGCCTTGTGATTCCTTTGGGAATTTTGCAAGCAATTGCAATGTATTTTCTCCCTCCAAGCCCTCGATTTCTGGTGATGAAAGGGCAAGAAGAAGCTGCTAGTAAGGTTCTTGGAAGATTAAGAGCAATCTCAGACACAGCCGAAGAGCTCACTGTGATAAAATCTTCCTTGAAAGATGAGTATCAGTATACCTTTTGGGATCTATTTCGGACCAAGGACAATATGAGGACTCGAATAATGATAGGTCTAACACTGGTATTTTTTGTGCAAGTCACTGGACAGCCAAACATATTATTTTATGCATCAACTGTCTTGAAGTCTGTTGGCTTTGAAAGTAATGAGGCAGCTAGCTTGGCTTCCACTGGGGTAGGGGTGGTCAAGGTGGTAAGCACCATCCCAGCCACCCTTCTTGTAGACCATGTTGGCAGTAAAACCTTCCTCTGCATTGGCTCGTCTGTGATGGCAGCTTCATTGCTAACTATGGGTATTGTGAATCTTAACATCCACATGAATTTCACCAATATCTGCAGAAGCCATAGCCCTATTAACCAGTCCTTGGATGAGCCTGTGCTTTATGGAGCAGGAAACCTATCAGCCAGCAACAATATTCTCAGAGAGCACTTTAAAGAAGTCATCTCCCACAGCAGGAACTTACTTACTCCAATGGAAAATGACATGGATAAGAAAGGGGAGATGACCTCCACATTGTTACCAAGTGCTGGACTACACCAAACTGAATACCAGACAGCTACAGACCCCGACGAAATCCCAGCTTCTTTGAAATGGCTGTCTTTAGCCAGCTTGCTTGTTTATGTTGCTGCTTTTTCAATTGGTCTAGGACCAAGTAAGTACTTATTCTTTTGCTCTCTTCCCTATCAATTCTACTGTATCGTTTTGATCAGAACATTCCACTGCTATAGGGCCTTGTTCCATGTGAGCACTAGAAGCAAGATAACTGCCATCAGACGTTTCTGCTAATGTAGAAAGTGTGCTTGACTTGTATCTGCTTCTGAAAAGCTCAGCGCTGATTTTCACCTGAAGGATCAGTTTTCTATTATATGTCATTTAAAGATAAATCAGATGAATCAGACCTGGAAAGAAATTTATATAGTACTTAAGGGCATTATATTGTTTTATGAAATCAAAGTTTACTGGGGTCACATTTTTCTCATGCCATTCCTGAGTATCTTTATAGGTAACAGAAAAAAAATCAAGTCCATTTTTCATGAAGAAAGGAATTCATGAGTTGGATGCATTATTGCTTTGTGCAAATTTTGGTCTAGTTACCCTCCCTGGGCTTGTCTTTCTCGTGCATTAAATAAGAATTGGAATCTAGTTAGTCACATTTAACACAATGATCAACTTCGAGTTCCATGACCAAGTTCAAACACTTCTGTTGAGCAAAATCTCTTAGCGATAAATATGCTAGAATAAGTTGTTTGTTGTAGTTCTGTAGCCTTTTATCCTCATACTCACAGTCCACACCTTCCTGCAAGATGGTTGGAAGGTCTTTTCTATACCTCTCTAGGAAAAAAATGCTGAAAAAAAATCAATGGCAGTCTCTTTCTAGCACCCCATCCCTTAACTTCTTCCTACTTTTCCTTTTATTCCTCTCCTCCTTTTATTCTTCTTGCTCAGGCCCTCCTCTCCATTACAGAATTAATTCTGAAACTTAACCAGAAAGATCAAGCAGACAAATAAGTTGGCTTAACTAAAGTGAAGTATCAGAGGTTCCAGACAAATACGAAAACAAAGACAGTGCTGAAGAGGACACCTAGTGTGAGGTGCTGGGTAGAGATTCTGGAAAGAAGGTCACATAAGGGCTTGCTCTAGCCATCAGTGCTAACTTATTAACTGTGCATTTAATAGATATGTATCAAGTGACTCATTTTTAAATAAACAAGAACTACCCTCATGCTGGGAAAATGATAATGAACAAGGAAGGCTCTGTTCCTGTATTCAAGAATATGGTGAAATGTATGAGCTACACTCTCTGTAGTCACTTTTTGCTGCTCAGCAATGGTTAGGATTTGTCGGTTACCTAATCACCATTAATTAGTGACTCAACTTACACGTGTTGATGTGGCCTCTCCACCTCCAACCCTATCTTCTCATAGTTCAGTTTCCATGCCCACATCAGCTGTTAGATATTGATTGTTCAAATTCTATAGATGAGAGGAGACCTAACTGAGCCTGATCTTTGCTATGCTGAGTCAGGGGTGGCAGTTCAGGCTTAATCAGCAGTGGCAAGGTTGGCTCATACATTCCAAAACACAGATGACAACAAGCTCACTGGCCTCTAGCACCTTGGGTAGACATAATTGCCCATAAAAAGGTGGGGGGCATAGGTGGGGTAAGTTGCTATTCCATCAGCCTCTGGTTGTTATGGCTTGTCTCTGCACCTTAATCCTACCTATGAAGTCTGAATAATATTTATCAACAATGAAAAAAGTTGCTACTATCATCAGGACCCAAATATCTTGGGCATACATCTGGGAGACACTTATGAGGCTCTGGTGATGCTTAATGACATTTGATTTCTCATCTTGTTTACATTCTATTTCAAGAAATGTTTCATTGTCTATCAGAAGGGCAAAGTGTGGATAATATCTTTAGTTTAGGAACTTGATCTTGTTTGCGGAACTTTTGTATAGAATTAAGTCCAGCAAGCTTTTTCATTTTATGAACTTCGAGTGTAGTCATCAATCCCTTGATTTCCTTTGCCAGAATCTTTTTCCGCCTCTATGTTCATGACCAAAAAAATTTCCTTTGTATATCTATTTTCTCTACCTAGTCTTTTCAAATATCAAGACTCTACTAAGAATCCAAGAAAAGGTTAGCAAAAAGAAAGAAATCCACTCTAGGTTTTAATTCAGAGAAGAGTTAGATTATGAAAGAGTTTGGATTATGGCACATATCATAAAAGGCATTGATTTAGACTTTTTTTTTTGTTCCAGGAATCAAACTCACGCAGGCACTTGGGCCACTGCACTATATCCCTGGCCCCATAAATGACTTTGATCTAAATTTCCAGAATAAACATATTTATGGTTAGAATACTTTTACCCTCATGCCATCATTTTTTCTTCAGCTTTTGAAAAATGTAGCAAATCCTTCAGTATATTGCATATCATTGATGTCTGTGTTGGAGTTATCCTTTTCAGAAAACCCAGTTTGATTTTGGAAATAACTACTAGAGGCTGTTTGTTATTTTCCATTCTTCTAAGATTCCTTAATTAACATTGTAACTGTTACTTTTCTCTTGTTGTGGGACAAAAATACCAAACACTCAAAATTAAGGAAGGGGGGCGGGGGAGATAGCTCAGTGGAATAAGTGCTTGCCTGGCAAGCTCAAGGTCCTGAGTTCAATCCCTGGTACTGGAAAAAAAAAAATTAAGGTAGGAAAGTTTTGTTTAGCTTCCACTTTGTGGAGGTTTCAGTCCATACTGGGCTGGCACCAAGGCAGCGTGGCACAGGGCAGAGGGCAGCAGTTCATGGCAGCAGAAAACAGTAAAACAGCAAAAGCCAAAAGGGAAGAGCAGCAGCAGTGGCAGAGAGCAAGCCTCTCTCCCTTCCTTGTATTGCACTCAGGTTATCTGGCCCAGTGCTGGTGTAGCATTCGCACCCATAACCCAGCACTGAGTCATGAATTAGTCATGAACTCTAGAAGCCTTCCCCAATCACTGTGTGAGGCTTAGGGGGTACAACTAGGCACAAACCATAACAAACATTATTCTCTAATTCTTTTGGAATATAATTTAAGCTTTGAGTGAAGTGGTGTTTATGTGCAATTATTATGTCAAACACAAGAATAAGCAATCTTGTTTTGATCTTAATTGAAATCTTAATATGTTAGCTTTCCATTGCTATGATAAAATACTCTCAGACAATCAACTTGAAGGAAAAAAAGATTTACTTTGGCTCATGCTGTCACAGACTTCAACCCATAGGCTCTTGACCTTGTTGTGCTTGGGCTTATGGTGAGGCAGGACATCACAATGAGAAAGTGTGTGACAGAGGAAACTGTCTACCTCATGGTGGCTGGGAAGTGAGGGAAGGAAGGAAGCAGAAGAAGGAAGGAAGGAAGAAGAAAAAGAAGGAAGGAAAGAAGGAAGGAAGAAGGAAGTAAGGAAGGAAGGAAAGAAGGAAGAAAGGAAGGAAGGAGGGAAGGAAGGAAGGAAGGTTTTAGTATCACTTTAAAGGGCAGGTCCCCCCTGACCTAACTTCCTTCTACAGGCTCCACTAGTGCCAGAGCTGGTAACCACACCTTGGGCCATTGGGACCACTACAAATCAAAACAGTAGTGGGGCCGGGGAGATGGCTCAGTAGAAGAAGTGCTTACCTGGCAAGTGCAAGAGCCCGAGTTCAATCCTCTCTTCTGCCAAAATAAATAAATAAAAAATAGTAATTAGTTATTTTTAGTTCAGTTCTCTTCTTGAAGAGACATTAGGTATAAGAATGGACAAAAGCAGTATACATTTTGTCCATCTGTTGTATACTTTTAAGTGGGCCGTTCTATGCTTGCTACCAGGTAGAGTTATAGATTCTTTTTTTCCAAAGTTGTTCTGGATAAAAGAGTATATATGTTTTATAAGGCTGAGCACTAGGAAAAATGAGGAGAATAATAAGCTTCTAATGTCCATTTACCTGAATGACTGAACTTGATTAAGGGAATGCATACATCAATTAGAATTCAATTCCAACTGATGTAACAGGGACCAAAGTAACAATGTGTGAGTTAGATGTTTGTTTTTCTCTCATTTAACACTTGGAGATGGGTAGTTCTGGGTGCTAAGGGATGCACTTACAGGAATTACAGAAGCGTGTAATTTCCCAATTTTATATTAGCTAGCAATTTAATACTGGTTCCTAATCTATCATGATGACTACTTTAAAATCCTAAGATATATATTTTAATGTTGTTATCCTTTACTAGTAGCCAATGACCCTTCAAGAATAAGTGCAATGCAGAGGTTGGGGTGATAAAGGCCCAGGTAGTCTGCAACAGTGCAAGTTATTGCACCAGCAGCACAACCACTGTGGTGGTGTAGGTGAGGAATTTCATATAGAAATTAGACGTTAAACATTTGTGGGAGGATCCGAGGAAGCAAAGGTCCAGAAAGAAATGACTGGAAGGTAAAGGAAAACCTTACAGATTAAGCACCGTGGGGCAAGGCTGGTGGAAGGATGTCCCTGGAAAGATGCTCACTGTGCGGCTGACTGTGGCCTGGAGTCTTTGCGGGACAGAGAAAGAGCTGAGCTCAAACTAGAGGGAGCTTTCTGAGGACGGAAGTCCCAGAGGATGAGCTTGTGTCTGTGCTTCCCTGTGTTGAGTTTGGGCACACACACAGGCCATGTGCAAGAAAATGTCTGTCCTTCTTCAAGGACTCTGACAGTGTGCCCAAGACTTGGAGAAATTGTAGGAACCGATCTGGCTAACCTCATTGCTCCCCTCAGCCTACTGGTGAGGTGAGCCCGAGGGCAGCCACGTGGTGTGTAAGCCACCATGGTGCCAGCAGCCTGTGGACATAGGGCAGATGTGTCCCATGGGAGGTTTCCTGTGCAGGTTTCTCTTCCTGACAACCCTCACCCAGAAGTATGTGAGAAGGGAATTCTGGGAAACAGTCCTAGTTCAAAGTGACAGAGCACAAAGCAGCTGCAGCGATAAACTCGACTCAGATAAAACAGATATAAATATGGAAACATATTTCAAATGATTAAGGGCCTGAATTCAATCTTCAGTTGCAGTGATAGAAAAAACATTTATTAAAATGTTAATTATTAAAATGTATGAGTAAGGGCCGGCCAAATAGCTCAGCGGATTAAAGTGCCTTCGAGCAGGAGCAGGGGTGGATCCCTGGCCGGCCCCACCCCGGGGCACACTGAGACAGCAATTGGGACTGGGTGTGGTGGCACACACTCGCCTGTACTCCCAGCTCTTGGGAGACTGTAAACAGGCCGACCACTCTGAGTCTGATCTGGTAGTGAAAACCTGAAAACCCTATAGATCCTTCCCTAAAATACAATAAATAAATTAAATAAATGAAAAATAAAATTATGAGGAGCTTCCATTTCATATACTTCTTTGAAAAAAGAGGTGAGAACTCCTTATTAATGTCTCTTGCAGTTAGTTTCTTTAGCTATGAAACCAAGAATCTCTCTTAGGCTAATGTACTGAAAAGGCTTTTGTGTTTGTTTTCTCAGGAACGTTAATTATCTCCCCTGAGCTGAGGATTCTCCCTTAATCTCCACTTCTATCATCTCACGTGACTCAGTGCCTTTTTTTCCCCAGTGAGTAGAAACTTTTCCAATTTGATGCATCACTGTCAGGCAAACAGACAAAAAAGCCCAGCTCTGGGTTCTCTTTTTCCTTACCCCCGAGGGCCTTTTGACATCCCTTCCTTTCCCACTTCCATGGGCCCCCCTGCCAGCCACCCAGGCTGAAGCTTTGGTATCTTTGCACCCCAGTCAGTAATTGAACAGTCCTGGATTTTCCCTCACAAATGACTCTTGTGTTCACTGTGTCCTTCCTACTCTGCCATCCTAGTTCCCATGTCTGGGTTATTGGGAGACCCTCGTAATAGCCCTCATCCATCCCGGGCTCTTCTCCTATCCATCCTTCTTTCATAGATTAAATATCATTCCCTCCTATCAGTCATGCTCCCAAATCTTCCATACCTTTGTACTCCTACTGCACAGGAGAAGTCAAATGCTGTTTAAAAATGAAAAAAAAAAAAAAAAAAATTAAATCCTTTAGTCAACATTTTCCTCTTATAGGAAACAAATGAGTTGCTGCAAAGACTGAAGCCACACAGTTTGAAGTTACAGTTTGTTGCCTGTTACCCATCTTTGAGGGAACAATTGTGTCTAGTTTCAAGGCCTTCCTTCATCTCACCCAGTTGTACCAAGGAGTCCTTGCACTGTGGACACAATGGTCTATGGAGTTGTGCTCCAACACCACCGACGCAGAAGTGTGTTCAGGTGCTGCAGAGTAGACTGTGCGAATGATGTGTACACTGGCCTACCTGTCTGCACTTCTTTATTTTTCACTGTGCCACCACCCCACCCCTCCCTCCTCCTCCCCCAGTCAATAAACACAACGCACTATTGCAACAACTTACTTCCTTCTCTATCCAAATCCTTTTAGTCTCTGAATTTTAATTAAAATAATTCCCCTCTGTAGACCCATACCTTTCTTAGAGGACTTTGTTCGTATGAGCTTGTAGTGTATTTCTAGCGTGCACTAGAAGGCTACAAGGAGCCTGAGTTAAAAAATCAGCAAATGTAGGTTCTGATCCAGCTCTTCAATGTACTGGCTATGTGTCTTTAAGTCATCTCTCTTCTCTATGAACTGGGCATAATAGGCTGGCTCTGTCTTCCAGAGGAGGTACACGTCAGGTGGGTCAACATGTGCAAGTGCTTTGTGTGTGCAGAGCGTGATACTGATGAGCTACACGGCTCAGGCCTTAATGGCACATGTGTTCCTTCTTCTGTATGTTTATTTTGGTTTATTAGTTGGAGTACAGTTAACTAGATTATAAACTCTGTGAGACAAGAGACCATATTTCATGTTTCTTTTTCCTTTTGTAAAGCAAGCACTGTGTAACTCTGTTTAAAAATCATACTAAGTTCCTTGGGTTTCTAAGAGGGGTGGGAGAAAAACACTTGAAAAACATGATGCAGACACAAGAAAGACCAAAGCACGTGTCTTAACCTGGTAGAGCTATCAGGTGGGTGGGTGAAGGACCCAGAAATCTGGAAGTGCTGGGCTGCCAGGAAAGCCCTGATGACACCAGGCACCATCGTGAGGGTGTGCAGAACAATCCATCGCTTGGCCCTGCTTCTAAAGTTCTCTCTCTGACTTTGTAAGAAAATGCAAGGAGATAGTGGTACTGAGAAGCAGCTCTCAGGGGGCATTTCTATGTCAAGTCATGAAGAGCTATTTGGACACATATCAGAAAGTTGTCATGCATTTTGGGGGACTATTTTGCTTTTTGCCACAACACAACATGGAGGAGAGTCTTTTTTGAGAGCTTCTTAGACAAAAAGTAATACTAGGTTCACAGAAAAATCTCAAGATTGAAGACAATAGGAGTGTAAGAAAGGATATAATTCTCTCATTTCATGGTTTGTCTCATTGATAATTGCAGCTTGTGGACTGACCCGGGTGCTCACATGTGAACCTGAGTCAGCTCATTGAAGGAAGACATCTGAATCATGCTCTCTAAAGAAAAGTTATTTCTCACTGTGGTACTGGACTATGAATTTTTCTAATGTTTTATGGAGGATCTAAATAATTGTCCTTGGATATCTCCTCGGCAAAAGTCATTTATGTCTATATTCATGTTGTAGTTCTTTTTCTTCCCTCAAAAAATACTGTAAGAATTCTATTTCAATCCTCAAAATTATATGCTTGGGCATTGGTATAAGCTGTATGAACTGTTGGAGTTTAAACAAGACTTTTATTAGGAATAAGCTTTTCATACCAGATTTTTTGAATGCTTTTATAAAACTTATTAACTTGCTGTGATTATTCCTTCGGTATGCTTGTAATACAAACACATCCTTTGTGCTTAGAGGTATGAAAGGAAAAGCAACTGCTTTAAAATAACACGGAAAGAAAAAGTAAATCACCCTTATTAAAGTTTCTTAAATATGGGTTGGCTTCAAGCAACATTCTTTAATTGCATTAGATCACAGCATGGTTTTCTTCTGCCAGGAACGTGTTTCTATTCTTAGATTAAAATGTATGCCCTACGTCATTCTACTTTCTTGTCTTCTGTCTCTCACTGTGAAAATAACAAGGTTGCTCAAGGTTCCAGAACTTAGGAGGAGATATAAATATGGTAGCGAGTAGTTGCCTGTATATTTTATGCACTTAAAATATGGTCTAAAGATTCCCTTAGCTCTGCTAGCCTGCTGAAGGCACTTACAGCCCATAAGTGGGTAAGAGCCCTCCCTGTCTTCCATTTCTCTTTAACTAACTTCAAATAAAATCAGGACAGTGCTCCACTGCCATTATTAGAAACTCTTACTAAATATTCTGTTCTCCACACCTTGCCTTTCACTTCAACATAGGTTCAAAATCTTATGTCAAATGTTCACTGTGTTTTTTGGGCTCCTTTCAATAGCTCAGATGGTTACAGCATGAAATCACAGATTCGTAATATTTTGAGGACATCGAGTACATGAAAATTTGTCTTCTACTCATACCTCACAAGTGAGCAAAGATGAGCCAAAACCTAAGGCATAATGTTATTAGCCTGAGAGTTCTTTTGAGGTGACACATGTGTAGAAACAGCTCTCCTTAAAACAGACATTGCAACTCAGAAAAATGTTTGGGGTTGTGCTTTCCACAATAATTGTTGAACTTTGTTAATCCAAAATGTCATGTGTTCATAAATTAATTCATTAACTTCATCTTCCATTCCATGATTAACATCTTTTCATGAGCTGATAGAGAAAATTTTTCCTGATGTCACCGTCTAAGTTAGGTGATGAAGTTGTGACTGTCATTCTTCATCACCTTTTTGGTTGACACATTCAGGTGGAACCTAACACTGAAGCCTGAAAGGCAAATCATGCCACATAGTCTCCTCCAATCTCTCTCACCAACTCTGAAGACCCATATAGGCAGGAGTGAGCACCACGGAGTGAACCAGAAGAGAGGATGGAGGGAGAAAGCAGCAGGAAGCACTGTCTTCCCTCACTAGCTCCCTCACCCAGCAGGTGGGCACTGCTTACCTGTGATGTGCAGAGCCTGGGGCCAGGAACTGGAGATTCCCAGATGGATGGGGAAGACCCATACTTTGTCCTTGTAGAGTTGGTGATAGGAGTAGGCAGGGAGCAAGAATCTAAATTGTATACAGTACAATGTCTGGGAAGGGAAATGCTGAAATTTAGGTGAAAACAAGAGTGACAAAGGAAAATAAGGGTAAGAGAAAGAGTGTGTATGAAGGTGTTTCTGAGCCAGTGACGTTTGCCTCTAGGCTTATTTGAAGAAAGTACTGATTCAATTTGTGTTTACCTTATATATTCAAAAATTACTGAAGGGAAAGAAATATATTTAATACTTAATCACAGCCATTTGTATTAGAGCTACTAACTCTGACTCAGTCAGAACTAATTTCCTTAAACAGCCACCATCAAGAATAGACATAAAGTGAAATAATGACAGAAGTGATATTTTGCATTCATAGACGATCTGGGATAATAGTTTTAAGTAGGGATAATCATAGGTCAAGTGGCCTGAAGGCAATGGGCCTGCAGGCTGATGCACATGGTCAGGGTGCCTGGCGGGTCTGTACAGCACGGGGTTAGGGTTTGCAGGAAGCTTTGGGCTCTAACTCTCTGGCCTTGGATCCCAGCTCCACAGTATAAGAGTACAGGCAAGTAAGTCAGCATCGCAAGGCTCCAGGGTCCTTACCTAGAAAACGGGGGCCACACTGCAGTTCATCTCATAATTATGGAGTTCAGTGAAGTACTCTGTATACCATCCCCTTAGCTTCGAGCCTGGTGTGTATCATTAGCCAATATACTTAATGATAAAAAGTATTAAACATCCGGCTCTAATCCAGACATGAGAGAGCTCTGACTAAGAGGGCATCTGGCTTGGGCATCCCAGGGACATGCATGTACCCCATGTTGTTATTATACTGACGTGTGAGGCAACAGTCGTCCTTACCTTCTTTTATATACTGTACTAGTATGGAAGGCTATAGGAATTGATTTGTGTCTTTAGTTTGTATGGTTCATTCCTGAGTCACACACAATCCAAAGGCTTTCCAGGAAACTAGACAGGGTGCACAGACAACCTGAAGCTTTGATGAAAGGTAAAAAGTGAGATTTCAATGGGGAAAGACCTAATGTTCACTCTTCTGAGTTGTTGCGACTACTTTAGACTGAATGTTCTGTGCTCAAATAAATCCTGCCCTATTTACTCTGACTTCCTGGAGCCCAAAATAGAGCCTAGTCTATGAGGGCATTTTTTTTTTTTTTTTTTTTTTTTGAACCTGGGATTGAACTCAGACTTGCCAAGGAAGAGCTTATTCCACTGAGCCATCTTCCCAGCCCCCTTAAACTTAGTGTATGATAAGTTGGATGAATTTTCTTTTTAAAAAAATAAAACTCTCTTAGTTTCCATGATGAATGGGAATTACTTCAGTCTGGCTTAATATATCTAGATCTCTGGAATGAAGCAGATTCGATGACTGGGGAATAAAAGGTGACTGTGGTTGCTATGGAACCCTATACACACTTAGGTAAAAATTATATCTGAATAAATTTACTAAATTGAGGACACATGACTAAAGAAGGCCCATGTTTTAAATTTACTAAAATTAAGGCCATGTAAAAAACATGTGTTGTGAGAGGAAATGTTCATTTATAAATATTTTTATTTTGTTTTCCAAGTTTCCCCTGTTGGGGGAGGAACTGAGACCTTCAGTTCCATAGGATAATTGCTCCCATCTTAACTTAGTAATTGAATATACTGAAAATTCAATTTTTACCAAAAGATCTTTCTAAGACAATTCTTCCATTCTTTTCCTAAGAGAAATATGTAAAAATCTAAACCTGGAGCTTGGAAGGAACATGTTTTTCTACCTAATAAGTATTATTCGAGTTTATAGAAATATTTCAACGGATTAAGGGGTTTATAAATCACAGTAAAATTCCTCTGATGGGAATGGGCAATATAATGCTAATGATAGTAACAAAAGCTCTTTGTTGGAAAATAATACCATAGTCAGGAATAATCAAACTGTCAATAACTGGAAAGGGGCTAAGATTTTCACCTCACTTGCAAGTTAACAAGTCAGCCCTCTGCAGTTTCTGGGATGCAGGTAAAAGACACAAGACTTTTTGTCACAAAGTGCAGTTTATTATTCACAATCATAGCAAGAGCCAGAAGAGAGGTATTTGTGCTAGATTCTCAAGCCTCAATGCCCACAGGTCAACAAGAAGACATGAGATAACCCCTGCACCTCGGTGTTATATATAAGAGGAATCTGAAGCATAGAGAACTCATATCATAGAGCAGACAGTAAACCAGCCTGATTTCTTCCTTTAAGGTAGACATTGTCTATTCCTTACTGGACAGTGAACAAAGCAGTCCTTTTCTCCAAAAGGATATACTATCTCTGTCTTCTGTAACAGCCTCTAAAGACAATCAAGAGCAAAAATGAGCAGTGCCATTACTTATGAGGCATGCAGGAATGCCAGAAACTGCTGGGAATGGGGGTGCATGCCTGTAACCCCAGCACTCCTGGAGGCTGAGCAGGTTTGCAAGTTTGAGTCCAGCCTGAACTGTGAGACTCTGTCTGAAAGTACTCAATCCTGAGTATCTCAAGGAATGAGTGAATGGAAGGATGGATGGATGGATGGATGGATGGATGGATGGATGGATAGATGGATGGATGGATGAATGGATGGATGGATGGATTAATGAAAAGAAAGAACCAGCAAAGAATAATAGAAAATTATTACCCAACTTGCATATCCTATAACTTAGCCTCTTTTCAGTCTTAAATGAGATTAGCATTTTTATAAGCTGAGCAGCTGTGGAGCCTGTCTTTTTGTTTCATTTTTTAAAAAAAAATATTTTTATATTTTGTAGAGCTGAAGCAGTGGTTTGGAGGATGTGTACCGAAAGGAAGCATAAGAGTCATCTGCCAAAATTTAAATTCAGATTTTACATTCAAACAGCTCTGGGTCTTCCAGAAAAACTGGCCATGTGCTGTTTGTACAGCTAAACAGTATGACAAGTCCAGGGAGGTGGAACAGCGGCCCCTAATTTGGAAGTTGACTTAGCTGCTTCACTGCAAAACGTGCTGGGTTGAAGACAAAGAGACTTGTGCTCCAGAAGCACATGAAGTACCTGAAAAGCAAGTTTTATGTTCCTTACATTCTCCCACCCCCAGGTTGGAGGCCTCTCACAATCAGAACCACCACAGTCAAATGCTTTTTAAGTGCTCATTTTCACTTACTGCCATTCTTCTGGGTTAATTATATGCCTTTAGGCAAAAGACATATTGCATAAATTATTTTTAAATAGAAAAATATCAAATGTAGTCATTTTACAATGATATTCACATAGTGGGCTTATGTTGAAGTGTTCATACCTTTAAGATCTTTAAAAGCACCTTTTCTTTTTCTTTGAAATCTTCAAATTTCTTGTATCACCAGTGTTCGTACAACCACATTTCTTTGCCCCAGTGGACTAGGTGCAGTGTCACTGTGCCTGACAGGAGCGGACCACACTCGATCCTCAGTGTTGGTGGGTGTCACAACGATGCAAAGTGCAAAAACAGCCTCCTTCTAGTTCTGCACTAACTTTGCCCCTGAGCAACAGAAAACACATAAGGAAATGTGTGCAGAACTCATGTAATCGTTTCCTCTTTGGCATGAGAGTATGCAAAAAATGGCACCTAACACAACCATTTGAGCCCTGAGTTTTTGCAGCATGAGCAGAGCTGGCTCTGTCATCATGAGCAGCAACTGCTCGCATAGGACATCGTGTTCTGCTTGCCTCTCTGTCTAGTATGCTGCTATATCCTCTGACCTCGAAAGGTATAAATACTGTGAAAGTTGCATGACACGTTGTTTCTCTTATAGGAGAAGCCCGAACTATAAATTAATCAAGTAATTAAATAAAGGAGAGATAGTAGGAGACAGAGTGGCAAACTCTTTGGAGAAAGGAAAGGAGTGGGTGAAGGGGAGAAGGGAGACAGTAAAAGGAGTAAAGGGATTGAAATGATCTGTGTGTACCAGCTCACCAAAATGGATGCAACTATCATGTATCAAGATGTATACTAATAAGAAAATTAGAAATACTAAAGGATACAGCATTAAAGAGACAAACTAAAGTTTTACTGCTATATTAATAAATACAAGGAGTTATCTGTTACTTGTTTTCTGAAACACATAAGTAATGTTCCAAAGAACATTTGCAACATTAAACTATACTTTCCCAACTGAATCATTACTGATGAAAAAGTACAATATAAAGTATTACATCTAAGGCCATATTAATTAAGATGGCTTTCAATGGCTTTTTCTTTTTCCTTTCCTTTCCTTTCCTTTCCTTTCCTTTCCTTTCCTTTCCTTTCCTTTCCTTTCCTTTCCTTTCCTTTCCTTTCCTTTCCTTTCCTTTCCTTTCCTTTCCTTTCCTTTCCTTTCTTTCTTTCTTTCTTTCTTTCTTTCTTTCTTTCTTTCTTTCTTTCTTTCTTTCTTTCTTTCTTTCTTTCCTTTCTTTTTGTTGGAACCAGGGATTGAACTCAGGCCCTTGCCTGAAACACTTCTACTGAGCCATCTCCCTGGCCCCTTCAATGGTTTTCAAACTAGAAAAACATGAACTTTTTGTTCTTCATTTAAAAAAAAAATATTTATTTATTTATTTGTGTTTTAGGACAGGGTCTACAGGGTCTCACTGTGCAGATCAGACTCACAGTGATCCTCTTGCTTACAGCCTCCAAAGTGCTGGGATTACAGGCACATGTCCAATCTCAATTGCCATCTCAACTCCTGTACTCTGCATCTGCCTAAACAGATGTTTTAATCCACTGAGTTATTTGACCAGCCCCCACCTTTTTTTTCTTTAAATTTTGTTTCTCATTTTAAGCTTTGGCTCAATGTTCTGCAAATTGGGGTATGCATACTTCAAGAGGTTTGTGTTCCAAAAAGAATTCTTTTCGTGATTCCTCAAAGAAGTGAATTTTCAGGGAGGCAAGTTCAAATAAAATTTCTTAAAATTTCTCCTTCCCCAAATCCCCAGTTACAATCAGTCTCCCACTTCAAAGTTCACACGTTACTCATCATGAATCCTACCACAATAAATATCACAAATTATAAAACTCAAGAACACTAATATAAAAGGCACTTAGAAATATTGGTGTAGGTGTTAAGGAATGACTCAAATGACAATGTAATAATCCTTTCATAAGCAAAGTATTTCCAATGAAGCAAGTATTTCAAACAAAAAATGAAAGATGGCCTAATCCAGTTAGCAGCTGCTACATTATCCCAAATAACTTAGTTGTCAATCTCAAGAACTGAGTTACAGTTCTTATAAAGTTTCTTTTTGTTTTTTGGTGGAACCAGAGATTGAACTCAGGCCCTAGCGCTTGCTAGGGAAGGGCTTACTCCACTGAGTCATCTCCCCGGCCAATAAATTTCATTAGATCTCCATCTATTTTATTATTTTATTCTTGAGAATAATAAATTTCATTTAAAAATTAGAAATGTGACTCTAGCCACCTGATAAAGAAGCTCTTTATTTTCTGATAAATAATGGATTTTCACTTCTCATATTTAATATTAATATTGAGTATAGTTTAGATATCTCTATAATTTTGATTTATTTTGAATTATTTAATAAATTAATTCAGGAAATATGCTTAGAGCTATTAAATATGTGTAACTGCATCTAAAATTTCTATTTAAGGTTGTAAGTGAAGTATGATAAGTTGATGTGAGAGACTTTCAGGCTTGATCGTGCATTACAATAGAATAAAATTATAAATTCAAGAGAAAAAGAAACAATAGGAAATTTGTATTGAATGACGGTGGTGCTGGGAATGAAAAAGGCATGGTTTTTAAATTCTGCTGGAAACATTTAAAAGAATAATACAACTATTTTACTTCAAATTTTAAGGTTCAGAACAGTAGAAATTGCACCTTTTGCTATTATTTAACTTTATGCTGAAAAAATTTGGTAGTAGTTTATAAGTGAAAAATTTTACTTTGTTTTTCAAATTACTTTAAAGGCTCCACAAACAAGAAAATGTGAAGCCAACTAATATAAGTCATTCTTCTTCCCCATTTGGATCACAATAGGGTTCCATTTTTAACTTTAGTATATTATCATTAGTATGATTATGGTTATTTATAAAGGTTATTATATTGCATCTAATTTTCCCTAAAATATCTTAGTACAAGTCATTTTAGTTAGAAATCATTAGGGCAGAACAATCAGAATTTGTTGACACTATTTCTTTGTAGTTTTTAGTTTATGATTCAAATATTCAACATAGTATTTTGGGGGGGTTTTTGTACCAGGAATTGAACTCAGGACCTTGTGCTTGCCAGGCAGGCACTTCTTCCACTGAGCTATATCCCCAGCCCCAAGATAGTATTCTTGAATACAATGTTTCTTTGACAAAAGGCTATGAGTGGCACAATTGAGGAAGAGGCTAAGGAGTAAGAATATAGGGAAGAAAAAAGAAAACCTACCCTATCATTGCTAGTTTGGAGCTGGTAACCTGTAGCAGAGTTCATTTTCTAAAGAACATAATTTTTCTATTTAGGGAATTTATGATGGTGGAATTTAAGCATCTCCTTGGATAAGGTGGGCAAGTTCTTGCTCCAGTTCATGCTTTGATAGCCTCTTTGCTGGAGAAGAGTAAGGTGTGTTCAGCTGTTTGCAAAAGGAATAAATACCATAAACTTGGCTTCGTTCCTACAGATTCCATGACATGGCTTTCTTGGTAAATTGGATTGTCACAAACCTTGCAGCCTAGCTGTAGGACTTCCTGCGAAGATGCTGGGAGTTCTCTGGCCAGGGTTTCAAGACCTCAGTGAGTCTTTTAGATTCTGGGGTAGCATGCCAGGTGGTTCAGGGAAAATTCAAGCCAGGTGGAAAATGTGCCTGGAGAGCCACAGGATTTCACTCTGAATGTGTGAGGAATTATAATGACCATTTCTGGAAGAAAAACTGGAGCAATGGTCAGAAATAAATGGGAGGAAGAAAATACACATGTAGTAGGATTATTGCTATTGAATATCCCTATTAACTGAAGTCCATGTACTCAACTGGATGCAGAATATCTTTGAAATATTTGTCATACATGGTCTTCTCGGGATACACCACTGTAGCCATAACACTCTACGTTTCATCTGGATCACACAGGTTCTCATGGGAAGCTCTAATGACGCAGTACCACGTGAACTATGTGTGAACAGTTACTGATGCTGGTGAGCCATTGCTACTCCCTCACCATCCACAAGTTCAGATTATTGCAGCACAGAACATCCTGGAAGGATGTGAAGACTCTGACGTGTATGGGGGCACAGACTGTTGAGGCGGGCCTGGAATGGGGAGGTTGGAAGTGGAGAACAAAGTGCAAGAGAAGTGTTTCACTATATTTCCATCCTGAGTACTCCAGATCCCTCATGAGCAAATTCAGCAGTGTGTGTTCTGTTGACCTCTCATCACTGTGGGGAATAAATGGGGTGCTCAGAGAGGGCTGCCACTTCCTCTTTGTAGAAGTGAAAGGGAGTCCTCCATGTAGCAGTAGCTTGGGGAGAAAGTAGACCATCTCACTGGAGGAGAAACAGATCGGTGAAGACTTTCACTTGTTACTATGAACACTGTTACATTAAATTCCCAGGTGGTGGGTAGTGTGTCCCTCTATACTTTTTACTTATGAATGAAACTGAGTGTGATACTCATCTGGATTATCAAGTTTATTGAATTCAGAAGTGTCTAGCGAATAGTAAGGCACATATCTGGTGTGTCTGTGAATCTTTCCAGAAACAACAGCGTCATGAGGACTCCAATGTAATCAGTGGGTCACTATACTGATGAGATCATAATTTGGTGATCATTACCTCCTGGAAGGTAATGGAAGGGATCTGAGGGGAGCATATCATGGGGACCTGGCCTTGTGGACTAGACCCAACTCCTGCTGCCTTTCTCTCAAGCTTCTTCCACTTCTCTGCTGTAAGGTGAGCAGCTTTTCTCTGCAGACCCCTTCTGCCATGACGATCTGGTCATGGCCTCAGCCAACTATGGACTGAAACCTCTAAACCATAAGCCAAATTAAATCTGTATTTGTTTCCTACCAACAAAGAGCTGACTAATACACTGAGCTTCTTCATTCCTACTGCTTTGGTCATTTCTGTCTTTCTAGAGAACACTGGAGCCTGTAAGATTCTTATGTTAAAATCTCCCACAGGAAGACTTCCTTGCTGCCAGCACCACTAAAACACTCTGATTTCACTCTCCCTGGATCTGAAACTTGGAATTTTAATTTCTGAAGTAATTAGCAAAATAATTCTCCTTACTTGTAATTTGACAGCCTCTATAAATTTTATGGTTTAAGCATCCGTTTGCCAAATGCTGTAACATCCAGCTTGTTGATATTATACCAACCAAGACATCAATTCTTGAATTCTTCCAAAGAAGAAGTAGAAGCTCTCAGCAATCGTACATTTATTTTTGGAACTGCCAGGTGCAGGCTTGCCTGAAAACAGGGAAAGTCTATTTTTCAATCTTCAGTTCGTTACTTAGATTGTATAAATTGCCCAAGAATTTGGCTTACCTGTTGCACTGAATGTGTGCTAGCACAGGCTTCAGTGTGATCTTGAGTTTTTCTGGGCAAGATAATGGTATTTCAGACTTAGTGCATGCAACCAGTGCTTTGTCTCATTCTCCTGACTTCTCCCTGGGGAGCGGCATCGCCTTTTGTAATAGCAGTACTGACTGTTCTCATCTGAGGCCAGTGTGGTGCTGATGAGCCCAGCAAATGCCACCAAATAAATCCAAGAGGCCATCATGATGAAAGGCAGAGTCTGGAAGAAGCAGGCTGGAGAAGCACTAAAAACCAAGCCATCTCTTCTGTTAAAGGAAAGCAAACGGCTGCTCCCCCCACCCACCTCCTCCTCTTGGCCAGTAATGCACAAGACCTTCAGAAAACCCTGAGTTCCACTTAACTTGTGTCAAATAAAATGGCAGAAAGAAACAAGGAGGCACATGTTTGTGGCATGAGTACTTAGCTTAAAACTTGCACCGATAGGGTTTTAGTTTGATCCGAGGACAGATCTTAATTGCAAAGTCATAGTTGTCATGACTGAATGCTGGAGCCTCAATCTTGCAGTACTTGAGAAAGGCTAACCTGAGTTCTAACTGGTTCCATCAAGAGAAAAGGGATTTTCCTGGGGACACAGTCTACAGGGACTCAGTGAAGCATGGGGGTGGGGGAGCAGGAGGCAGAGAGGTTAGGGGAGATTTTTTTTTAATTTCCTATTGATTAAAACAGTAATAATCACCATGCTTTGGTTACAATGATCTTCAAGCTAACCCTGTTTAAATTCACTTGGAAAAGATAATCAAGAATATTTTTCAGTCCTCTCCTGCAGTGTGATTTGTTTTTCTAACTTTAAAACAGAATGTTTAGCACAAGCAGATGTTCTCTCTACGCAGCGTGATCTTGATGTGAGAGGCGAGTTGTTCAGTTACAGGCACAGCTGGCTCCTCCATTCGGGCACAAGCAGCCCAAGAGGATGCTATGCTGGTCAGAGTGGCCCCTTCCTGACTCCTGGCTGCTTCTTCTGGGCTGCACTCTGTGGTTGCTCACCATAGACACCCTAGCTTTCCAAAATCTGGTGCCTCAGACAGCAGGGAGCAACTCCTTAATGCTTCCCACAAGATCAAATGTGCCTGCAGCTACATTCATGCCCCAATTAAGCAACAACTGTGGAGCCACTACGATGAAAGCGCAGTAATTAAAATGCACAGATTCCACAGTGTGGCTGCCAAGGTCCTAAGGCCACCTCTGCCACTCAGGAGGAGCTCTGTCACTCTGGTACATTTTTAACTCCTTCAAGTTTCAGCTTCTTCTTTGGTACAAGAGGAAAAGTGCTGGTAACCGCTTTGTGGGAGTTCATGCAGATCAAATGAGATAACACTGTCGACTTGTTTATAGAGTCAGCCCACAGTAGGAACTTGCCATTATTTTATTAGGCAAACTGGGTTAGCTAGGCTGTGATCAGAAGACAAGTTAATGTGCTTTCTCCTGCCCTTTCTAATCCCATCAAGCAGCCCCCATAATGTTCCCTGTCATTCTCAGATAATAAAAAGTTCTCTGATCCATTTTGGTGCCAAGAAGAGTCTGCTTCCAGCAATTCAAATGTCTAGTCTGGTATAATAATCAAATTTGGGCATTCCATTTAATTTTAGATTTCTCTCTACCATCTTACCTCTGGCCAGGAGGCCCAAGTGGGAGAAAGAAGAGGAGCAGATGTCCAATCGCCTTTCAAGCTGCTTCCTACTCACTCACTCATTAACTCTGACTACAGACTTTTCTAAGGTTAAGGGAAAGGAGAGGATAGGAAGGGGCACTGTATATAGCAGGAATAACCAGGATCTGACCCCAAAGCACCTGTGCTAGGAAGATGGCCAGAGCTTGCACTCAGCTGGCCCAGGCACTGCCCTTCTTGTGGGGGGTTGGTGGCCTGTGTCAGATGCCAACACTGCATTCTCTTCCCCGCCCATGAAAGCCATCACCCAGCTCTCCCAGTGCTTCTCCTGTAGCCTTTCTTCCTTGTTTGAAGGTGAGCAGAAGGCCAGTCCCTCTTCCAGCCTGTCCTTTAAGGTTGCAAGTGGCCCTGTCCCAAACACAAATGCAGGCAGGACCAGGGCAAAGAGACATCAGCGAGCTGGCTGTCACTTTCAATGGGTTTTGCTAATGTTGCTATCTGTTGTTTCTCTTCTTTGTTCTAGTGCCCTGGTTGGTGCTCAGCGAGATCTTTCCAGGTGGGATTAGAGGACGAGCCATGGCTCTAACCTCCAGCATGAACTGGGGCATCAACCTCCTCATCTCCCTCACCTTTTTGACAGTCACAGGTAAGAACTCTCATTTTTTCCTCATGTCTTTTGTTCTCTTAGGACAAACATTAGGGAACTGTATTCTAAGGAAACTTTTTTGTGACAAGTTTCAAATATGTTTTGCACAGGCAATGGCAATGAGGCGGTTGTGTCCACCCTAAGCAATTCTCCAGGTTAAGACCCCTCCTGCTCTTCCCCATCAAATAATTTTGAGTTAAATTTCCAAGGTTGCCACACATACCTAAAATTTCAACATGAACCTTTCACAAGATAAAACATTTTAAACAATAAAATCGCTATATAATTATCACTCCTAACAATATTAACCATCTCTTAGTATACAGAATGTCTATCTTCACATTTTACGAACTGTCTCATGAGTGCTTTTTAAAAGCTTTAGTTGAATACAACTAATTGATAAGTCTTGGGCTGGCCAAATAGTTTAGTGGACAGGCTCAGGGGCCTGGGGTTCAATCCCTGAGCCTGCCAGGCTGGCCCCGCCCCCAGGGAGGCAGCAAATTGAGACCGGGTATAGTGATGCACACCTGTAATCCCACCTCTTCAGAGGCTGTAAACGAGCGGATCACTATGAGTTTGATCTAGTGGTGAGGCCTCGTAGGTCCTTCCCTAAAAATACACACACACACACACACACATACACACACACACACACACAGACACACACACACTGATCTCTTATTTGTAGATTTCACATCCTATCCTTCATTCTACCTTTACTTTTGATTTTTAAAAACGCCTGGGATATTTGTTTCATAGATTTTGTACAGTCTGGATTTTGTTGGTTGTGTTTGCGTCACATGGTTGTCCTTCATTCTCCCTGAGAATTCCTTCCTTCATTCTCCCTGAGAATTCCTTCCTTCATTCTCCCTGAGAATTCCTGTTTGAAACTAGACAGAGGCTTGAGGAAGCTCAAGAGTTTTCAGAGCTTTTTGCCAGCTCTGTGGCTGGTGGCTGTGGTGTGCTCTGTGGCGGAGGAGCAAGTCAGGTGTGGCTGTTGGCCACTTTGCCCTGCTGGGGTCCTGTGATGGTTGGGAGCCAGACCCCGTGTGTTTGTTCGGTCATCCCATCCAGTTTTTATCCAGAGTACTTGTCTGAATTTAGCAACTACTCTGAAATGCGGGTCATATAAAAAAGGCAAGATAAAAGCTTGAAACTATGGTTTTTAGTTTTTAAAATAATGAAGTGGTTCCCTGGCATTCTCCAAAACTGACAAATAAGTTCAATCTTCTTTATCTCATATAAGTGTGTGATCATTTCAAAGTCTTATGACATGACTATAGTAAAAAAGAATCCAAACTAGAAAATCTTATGAAACAAACGATCCAGTTATATATATATATATATGTATATATATATATATATATATATATTATGCATAAACATATATATGCTATGTATTATATATGTGTATCAGGTATATATGTGTATAGGTATATGTATGTATATTGTATAGGTATATGTATATAGGTATAGATACATATATTGCATATATCTCTATGTACATATATATGCACATACATGTACAAAATTTAGTATATAATGCATGAAATTAAATTTTGGAGTTGATATGTAAGTATAGTTCGGGATTCTATAGAAAATTTTCAAATGCAGGCTGGAGAGATAGCTCAGTGATCTAAATCTTGCCTGCTTAGGCAAGCTTAGGCAAAGCTCAGGGATGGCATTTCAATCGCCAGCACTATATGCAGCGCTAGCCCCACCCCCAGCGTTGGCTGAGCCAGCCACACGTACAAAAAAAACGTTTAAATGCTGCTGTTTCATATCTAGACCATGAGTGAAGGAAACAATCAAACTGATCATTAGCATTGATATACTTATCCTACTTAAGTTGCACTCATAAGCATGTGCCCTTTACACACACACACACACACACACACACACACACCCTTCATCTGCTGTTTGGTGTGGAGAAAGCAAAATATAAAAGAATGAAAAAGGAATGAAATGAAGAATGAAAAAAGATGACATGAATATTTGGGAAGCCTCACTAAGAAGTTGGACAAACTAATGAAGATTCAGAAGTTCTCCCGCATGAGCTTTTGGAAAAAAATGCCAAGAAAACAGATCTAATTTTAAAAACAGCCTGGAATGATCAAAAACCTTTAGGTGACATTTAATTAGGATGCTTAAATATCTCTACTTATTTTCAAAACTCAATTTTCCAAATATGGGTTAGACTGACCTAAAAACTGTGAGGTTCTACTTGGAGACAAGCCCCTGGATAGCAACGTTTTAGTGAAATTTTATATTAGACAATAAAAGCAGACTGTTCCAGATAGACAAACATGTGCTGCAGTGGGTGGGCATAGTACAGCTGTAGTATTGCACTCAGCTCTGGTAAAATATTTTGGGAAGCTTGTTTAAAACTTGCATGGTGTCCATCAAGAGCAGGCGACCTGGATAACGAGGGCATGTCACCTGTCCATGGAAAGGACTGTTGAGAGAGTTCAGAGTGTTTGGCTTGGCCCAAAGGACTCACATAATGGAATGAGATGCATTCAAACATCAGAGTGGCTGTCATGAAGAACAGGTGGGGAGGGAAGACCCAACATGGGCTCTGTGGAGGACAGAAGAGAATGTCCACAAGGTTGATTTGGTCCATGGAAGGAATGAGTTTAAATTTTTAACTGTCTCAGTGGGTAACGAAGAACTTTGTGAAGCTATTAGTTATGTGTTACCTAGAAGGGCTCAGACAGCACTGGGGCCAAGTCTGATGAGGAAACCTCTTTGGGTTTAGTCAGTGCCTACATTCAAGGTTTACACTCAGAGAGGGAAGAAAGAACAATTCTACAATTGCTTACTTAAGCAGCCACCCAGATAAAGCCTTGTGCTAGCATAAGACAAGTGCAGAGAGAGGAATTTAATTAAAATTGCTGAAAGAACAACAGAGCTCTTCCTCCTTTCCGCTCTTGCCCACCTCAGCACAACTCCCTGACAAGCAGTCTCTGTGCTTGGATCCTTGTACACCAGTTATACACTGCTCAGGCAATTTTCTTGGCTGACCAACTGTGATCTATGGCTGCAGTTGTTAAGGGCTATTTGCAAATCTTGTGCCCAGTTGCTCCAAGCTTGTGTGCAAAGGAGCCAGTTACTTGCCCCCTGCTCCATGTCACACGAGACTGTCTGCTGCTAAGCCAGGGGCCAGCACAATGCAAATGGATGATTTGAGAACTATGGGGTAGGCAGGTGCCCATTGGCTGAAGTAACTTAGTTTTGTCTAGTGACCATAAAGGGACTGTATCTTTGGCTAGAAGAGGGCAGGTAAGAAACTGGGCTGGCAAGTGAAATCCGTCACAACCCGGAGGCTCTTGGTTCTTGCCATTGCATCTTGGCAAGCTAATGTCTTTCCCTGGTCTTCTTATCACTCTTTCCTCTGAACCCAGAAAGAAGCATTCAAATACACTGTTGGATATTAATATTGACAAAATAGTAGCATCATGAATTAATCTATTCAGAGCAAAGAAGGGTGAGTTCAATCCAAGAAAAGCCCACCTGTACAAAATGTGAATAAAAATGTACACCACATGGAAACCAAACTGCTACAGTGACAATTTCCAAAATGAAAACTCATGGAGGGTGACAAATATTACCTCCTGAAGTATATATTTCTGTGCTGTTGAGGTTCTGTTTTGCAATGAGCATGTGCTATTTTATATTAAAAAAGATATGTTGCTATTTTGAGAATGATGTGCCCATCAAGATGATGGTATTGAGTTTAAATTGTGATAGTTATAAGACTACTACTTATTTTACCTGAAAAAGTCAGAGTAGTAAAAGAAAATTTCCAGGGCTGACTATATTTTTAATGTGTGAATCACATTTTCTTAGATACTCCTGGCTTATATGAAAACTGGTATGGCTTTCTGTATGCTTGAAGAAACATTACTGGGTCCGGGGAGATAGCTCAGTAGAATAAGTGCCTGCCTGGTAAGCACAGGGTCCTGAGTTCAATCCCCAGTACTGGAAACAAACAAACAAAAACAACCAAGAAGCATTATTTACTAATGAGATCAAGGCAACATATAATACATTCTAATCATTTTCTTTTGTCCCTTACAGATCTTATTGGCCTGCCATGGGTATGCTTTATATATACATTCATGAGTCTAGCATCTCTGGGTTTTGTTATTATGTTTATACCTGAGACAAAAGGACGTTCTTTGGAACAAATATCAGCGGAGCTGGCAAAAGCGTAAGTATTTGTATGTGTTGGTCCTGAACAACAGTTGTTGGTCCCAAATACAAACTTTGATGTATAAGTAAATAATATCTCAAATTATTTAAGATGGGCCCCTTGGACTGTCTCAATGTATAATTCGAGGTTCTCTCCCTTGCATTTATAAAGTTTATTCAGCTAAGGACCTGGAGAAACCCTTACTCCAACACAAATGAGCCTCTACAAGCCCTATTAAGTAATGATCTCAGAATCTCTCCCATTTCTGTAGCTCCCCACAGGGGAGGATTTCTTTGTTTGGAATTTAGGAATACTCTGTCCACCCTGGGCCAGGAACATGGCTCCATGAATCCTAGGGATTACATGTTCACAACTTCTTTAAATAGGGCATATTTAAGATATTGTTAAGAAAGATATTTAAAACACTAATCAAATAAATTTTACCTGGAGAGATTTTTCAACAATTTAATTTAAAAGTTTGCCATAAAAAATTTCCTTTTAGTAACAGAGCTCTTAGCTGTTACTGCCACAATGGATGGCCTGGAGGGAGAGGTGGCAGACTGGGGCCAGGAATGAAGAGGAACTTGTTTTTCTTCTTAGGATTAAATCACAGCACTTGGAAGCACAGGGATACTCATTCTTGAGTTTTAATATAAAGGGAAGAGACAACTATTTTTACAGGTTGTGGTTTTTAAAAAAATACATTCAAACTACCGGGAAAAAAGGTATAATTACAGAAATTGTGAGCATAGTCATAGAGAACTTTTATCTGTGAACTGGTGTGTAGCTATAGATAGATAGATAGATAGATAGATAGATAGATAGATAGATAGATAGATAGATAGATATAGATATAGATAGATATATAGATATAGATATAGATATAGATGATATAGATATAGATATTCCAAATCGCTAATCTTGGTTTAATTGAATTGTAGAGAATTTTATGTTTTATGCACATTTGAATGATTGAAAATTTAAATTTAGTAAGCAGAAAAATTTCTCTTAGTTCAAACTGTAAGGTAAGCATCAAATTGTGGAACGAAATGTAGATACAGATAGGGCCCTGTTTTTTAAAAAAAATGAAAAAGAATCACTATTGTCAAGATAGCTGGATGCACACTTGGCCTGAGCAGCACATTGCCTGGCTCTCTCCAAGTTTCTGCATAATTGTGCTGTTTTGTAAGTATAAACTCTAAACAAGATGATCAGTTACAGACACATGATTCAGATCATTAATGGCCACAGATCTCAGTAACTCCATGCATCCGGGTGGGAGTGGGAAACACAGCTGCCAGATCCAGGCCTTTCCCAATACTGAGATGTCAGGACACTGCTGACTTCCAAAGCCATGGGTTTTCCCTAATTTCTCATCCTTCCCTATTCTGGTATCACATCAGTTACCTCATGCTACGTAACAAACCAACACACAGGTAGGGCCTCAATCTCCTTGACTGTTTTGAATGGTTCTCTGTATTGACTGGGTGGTGTTTTGCTTGTTTCTCCTGAACTCATTCATGGATGACATAGGCAGGGTGGTCAGTTGGACCAGAAGGTCCATGATCACATAGGGTTTCATCAAGTAGGTGGTGGTGGGTGCTGGCTGTCAGTGCACAGCTTCAGCTCTCCTCCACATGGCTTCTTATCCTTCACGAGTTTAACATGGGTTCCTCATCACAGAATTCCAAGGCAGTGAAGGCCAAAGTTCAAACACCCTTCTCCACTCTGAAATTCACACACCACTTCTGTTTTCTACTGTCAATGGAAGCCCCATGCCCAGCATGACTGAAGGAAAAAAGAAATAGACTGCACTCTTGATAGGATGAAAGGCAAAGAATTTTTTTTACTGCACATAATTTACCATGCTTACTTTTTTCCTTGCAATTCTTTTACCTCCCATGAAACATCTCTTTCCCTATATTCCTCACTACCTCGTGACTCTTACCTATTTTTCATTTTATTCCTACATCGACACTATCTACAAGATTTAGGTCTGTGTGCTTCCCTATTAAGAGTCAACTCAAATCCTCAGCATTGGGGCCCAAGGAACTCCAGGCCTGGAAAGCATTCCTTTCCCTGAGATTTTCAATATTTTCTGGTCCCATTTTTTGTGAGTGCTTCATTACCTAAACTATTACGGCTAACTCTCCTTAGGTGATATAATTCTGATATTCATAAATGTTCTTTACTTATTCTCTTTCTTAAGTAATCCCTATAATTTCTAGCTTTTTATTGATTCTTAGAATATGTCTGAAAAGTATCTGCTACTTGATTTAATAATTTATAGACAAGTCAAAGCTGCATTCACCATGTATGGGAACTGGATATAAACAATCAAATCCAACGTCCAACACGATGGACAACAAAAAGCACACAGGTTTTGATATGTGCATCATAGGATGTAATTTATACAATGAAGAAAGGAAAAGGTATATGTTAAGATAAATAAGATACACTGGCCATGCTATATTGCCTTTCTGCCCACTACTTCAGTTATTTAACTCTTTGTTGACTGTTTGTTTACCATGGACCACTTGCATTAAGAAAGAATTAAAAACACATAAGACAAAGAATCCATACTTTTAGTTTCCTTCCTTTCGGAGGCAGACAAGAAATCAGATCATTGCAAATATTATTAGCACAGATATGCCATATATATGTACATACACATTCTAATAGGTATCATACATGCATATACATTATACATTCTCATATTTCTGCATACACTGTATTTATGTTAATTTCAATATAGAAAGGCTTCTTGAAAAATAAAATACTGGAGATGATTCCAGAAGGGTTTTTTGTATAAAGAAGGGGTGGTGAGTTAGAGGAGGGTGGTCACATGCAGAGCCCAGTGCATTGAACATGTGGTGTCAAGATGAGTTGTATGTTGCTCTGAGAACTGAGAGGTGAGCCCAGAGCAAAGGGGAGTCAGTAGATGTCTTGTGAATCTTGGTCAGGAATTTGGATTTTATCTGACCTGAGCAGAATTTAAAATAATAGAGCAACAGAATTGACTAGAGTTTCAAAGGAATGTTTTAGTGAAATATGGAGAACGGAAAAGGAGATCTACATAAAGGCTGTTGGAGTAAGCAGACAGGAGAGTATAAGGCCGAATGTGGTACCATATTAGAACTTGGTGCTAGACTGGAAAGATGGTTGAAAGAGGGACCAGGTTATCTACAAAGGCTCAGAAACTGACCCAGGATAGAACAGTGCCTTGTGGCAAAGCAAGACATGGAGGAGAGGGTTTGGAAATGGAGGTCAGATGGAATAGGGATGGAAATGCGTGTTCAGTTTGCACAAATCACATGGGAAGTCTCCATGAGACATGCAGATAAAATGGAAAGAACTGAAGCATATAAAGCTTTTTTTAAGTTGGGAACAACACTATTAGTCACTTTTCTGTCACTGAGTCAAAGCACTTGACACACACTTAAGGGAAACTGATTTACTGTGGCTCATGGTTTCAGTTCATGGTCATCTGGCTTCAGTGTAGAAATAGCATGGGGGGGGGCAGGGGCTGGAGGAGGAAAGCTGTTTGGCACCTGCCAGCCAGGAGGCAAAAAGAGACACTTCTGAAGAAAGTATAATTTGAGTTTCTAAAACTCAGCAAAACTTAGTAATTCAGAGTTTTGGATGGGAAAAAAAATCTGTGGAACTGAATACATTTTTGACATATAAACTATTTTGGAAAGAATCATATTTGTGTTGCTTTCAAGTCAAGTAATTACTCAAATATAAGTCCAGGCTCTCTCCAAGAACAAAGTCAATATAAATTAGACGACTGAGGTCAAAGGAACTGTTGACCACTAGCACTTTGGGGTTTGTGTCAAAGAATGAAAATATATCAGGATATTGGTGAAGAGAAATACAAAAGGTAAATACAAAACAGTTCTGCATTTTAGACCCAGTTTCAGCCAGCAGCAGTAGCTTCTAGGTGTGCACCCTTGTGGGAATGGTCAGAGACAAGGGCAGGGAGGAAAAGTCCGGTGTTATCACCCATTCAGTGCAGTAGTAGTGAGAAGAGGGCTTTTCTTGGGGGGCTGTGAGATGGTAAAAACTTTTAGGATGAAACTATAAGCAGAATGAATTATAAACTGGCCAAAAGATGTGCAAATAAAAGACAAAAAAAATCAAAATATTGGTCATGATAAGTTATCAAATTAAGTTAAGAAAACGTGAGCAGGGGGAAGCCCATAGAATGGGCTAGTACAGGACATCAGAAGGAACTGAAAACTGCTCAGAGTCTTCAGGAATTTAGAGTAAAACAATGAATCAACTTGTGTCACTAGAGAAACAAGTCCTCATGGTAAAGTCTTTTGTCTAAGGAATAAGAAAGGAAACTGTATTATCAAATTCATTTTGAATTTTTTCATGAGCAGAATATATTTATTGAGGGAAAGAAAGCTCCTGGCCAAGAGAGGGACAGGAGGGGGCCCAAGCAGGTTGTCCCCAGGATTAACTTTGAATTTGATACTGCACATTGTGTAATAATTGGAATTTGGTTTTTCTTCCCCTATTGCTGCAAAGCTGAAAAAACACATAGTCTTCTAAGGATGTTGCATTCCTTATAAAATAAACAGTGACTCAGCTGAGAGATCAAAAAAAATTCCATTGTGTGTCTGTCACCCATATTCTCATTGACTTTCTCATCCTACTTGGATTCCATGGCTGCCACCAATTCCACTCCTTTGTGTGTCCTTCTCCTTACTCTCCAGTCTCCATTATTCAGACAAACCCTAAGCTATTAGCTTATTTTGTCCCTGTGCCTGAGGAGCTAAATATGGCTGAAGAAAATATCCAACCACACTGACCAGTCTTGTTTTAAGTTGATGAAAATAAACCCCTAGTAGGTCTTTAGAAATGTCCTACCACCTACCACAGGTCCCTGGTGAGGGCATCTCACAACTGCAAGATGACTGTCATATCTATTTGCTCTCAAGCCTTGGACACAGCCTCCTATATTCTGTCAGTGGCTATGTTCGCTGAGAAAATACACAGAGACCGTTTGATACTCTGCCATGAGTTGCATTAACCTACCCAGGTCCATACCCACCGCCTCCTACTTTGCTTTGGAGTGAAGGTCAGTGCTTGCTCATGTGCACTGTGTGAGCCACCAACTTCTCGACTCTGGGATTTATAACCCCCATCCCACACACACATGCAGCATCCAGAGCTGCAATACTGCCCACCCTAACTGCACATTCCTAGACTTCCAATTCTTTTAGCTACCAAACTAGTTCCTGCTCCCACTTTGCAAGTATCTTTGAAATTCATAGTTTCTTCTTAAACTTCAAATCGCAGCTTCTGAATGTCACCTTTTACAGATGCCACCTGTGTGATATAATCCCTCCCCACAACTAAGACACCCTTTTTCTTTCCCTGAGTATGTTTCACTAGCATTAGTTAATTCTGTGTTTATGTGCCGTCTCCTCTGGAAATGTAAGCTCTGAAAGGTGCAGTGTTTACCCACGCCACTCATGCCACTCCCCATGGCATGATCCCGTTCATTGGTTCATCATAGAAAAAATCTGAAAAGGCTCAACAGTCCCCCCAATACCTTTTTTTTTTTTTAATGACCGTAACTTATGTCAGCTTTAATTTCAGTAACACTGCGGTGCTAAAGCACAGAATATTCCATGTTTTCTTTTGGAATAGAGCACAGTAGACTTACGTTTATTTTTTAATAATACATGGTTGTTGGGGGTGAAGAGTTACAGTGTTTGCCAAATACTCTATGTAGACATAAACATTACATACTTTGATTAACAGCTATAAAATCTCAAGGTCTATAGACATTAGAAGAAAAACTCATTTTCTAATACTAAGTTGCTACATTAATATTTCTTAATACCTAACAATTGGAGATTATAAAAAGTTTTAGGGCTGCCAAGATAGCTCAGCAGACTAAGCGCCGGCTTAGACAATGCAGGGACCAGGGTTCGATCCCAAGCACCACATGCTGCGCCGATCCTGCCTCCAGGTGAGCTGAGCCAGCCACTGAGTCTGGGCGTAGTGGTGGCACATGTGTGTAATCCCGGTGCTAGAGAGGCTGAAAACAGGAGGAGCACCATACTCTTGAGTTACACAGTGAGACCCTATATCAAGTACAGTCCCCCCCCTTTTTTACAGTCCCCCTTCTTAATAAAGGGAAAATATTTTGACGTAGATGGAGATAATACTACAGAATTTATTAAAGCAGAAGTGATGCGATAATGAAGGCAGGATATACAGATTACAAATAAAGTCATATTGGTAGAACTTGAGAAATGGAAGCAAATGAAGTAAGATCTCATATGCAATCTTTCCTAGTTCGCAGTGTGAGATACCCCCTTGGAATCTTAGCCTGCAGAGGAATGCTATGGCTTGTTTTCCGAGAAAACCTCCCACCTTTCGCTTATGTATGAGCGCCCTGAAGATCTATAACATACACTGAATTTCATGCTACATTAGGGGTTCACAATAGAAGTTTTTCCATAGCTACATTAGAACTCTAGGGAGATTTTAAGATAATAACATGCACATTTTTTTTTCAAGTAGTATAAACTAAGAATGACATTTTCATTAGTGCTTCTTTCTCTTTCAGGAACTATGTGAAAAACAACATTTGTTTTATGAATCATCCCCGAAAAGAATTAGTGCCAACACAGCTTCCAAAAAGCAAACCCCAAGAGCAGCTTCTGGAGTGTAAAAGGCTGTGCGGAAGGGGGAAACCCAAGCAGCTTTCTGCAGAGACCTAGAGGCCTCACATCACTGCGAAGGTTCATGCAATAGGAAGATGCTTGCAGAGTGTCTTTGTACCTGTGCACATCTGTCACTCCCACACTTTCTCTTCAGTGTCATGGAGCTACCTGGAAGAAGACACTGACAGAAGTACAACCACTAATCTCCTCTCTTAAAAGAACCTCAAATGGGAGATGAGGAGCGAGGGCCTGAGCAACTCTTGCTTATTCTGAGTAGAACAGCAGGTTAAAAGATAATAAAAACTGGCTGGTTCAATATTTATCTTTTTTAGTGCAGCCACCTCTAAAAGACGAAGCCCTAGTGATGAAATTAACTTTGGCCTTAAATTATAGATGTATAAAACCAGTCATTTTTATTAGACACAGGTGCTTACAGTTTTAGCCCATAGACACTACTTGCACTGGGGCTTGTATAAAAACATAACTGGGACACAAGGTGGACAGCTTAACTGCACATCCAGGCTAGATTAGGATTAAGGGTCTTGGCTAAGATTTTAGTGTTAACTCCTAATTATAGTTCCAAAAGGGTTATACAACATATTTTACAAAGAAAAATTTAATGCAGAATATACTACTTTCATGGACTTCATTTTAATAGCATAAAGTATTAGACAATTTTGTAATACTTGAGAAAAGTATTTTTTTGTCTTTTTGTGATTAAAAAGATAAAATTTAAAAATTCTAGGACCACTTACTTAGCAATAGCTGTAAGCTATCAAAGGAGATGATAGATTATTCAAATATCTAAGCAATCATGTGTAAGTTATTAAACTTATAAAAATAATCTCTCCTTGGAAGGCTTTCATGACGACTTACAGTAATCACAGCTTTCTACAATTCTTCCCACTGCTCAGGAATCTCTACCTCAAGTTATGGCAGAAAGACTATAATCAGTGCTGACTTTCAGATGAATGTAGACACAAATGACATTTAAACATTTGGAGAATTCACTGTGTCTTTCATAGAAAATCCATAAGGAATCTTGAACCACTGAAATAGTAATTTATTAGATTACTAATATAAACTGTGGAAGACATCACAGGAACTGAAACCATGACCAACCTAGTATAAAAAGTTCAGAAAATGACTAAGCTGAAGAAAAATGAATTCTATGAGCCAAATCCCTTATATAGCTTGGCTTTTTATTTCTTCTTTCTGGCCTGTCTCGATTTGACATAAGGGAGCACAACCCACTACTGTACATTCCCTTCTAACAAAGTGGAAAGACGGGGCCAGAGAGATGACTCAGTGGAATAAGGCCTTCCCTGGCAAGCACAAGGGCCTGAGTTCAATCCCTGGTTCCGCAAAAAAACCAAAACCAACCAACCAAAACCCCCAAAAAAGCAAAGTGGAAAGACAATGCCTGTAAGCGACAGTAATATGAGAATATATAAGACTCAAGAGAATTACTAAATAATTAATATTGGCAAGAAGATGGTAAAGGAGATTTGAGATCTTAATTCTGTTAGTGTATTTGTATGTAAGTTAGAACATGCATTGTTTTGTTCTGGACAGAAGGGAGTGTGTTTCTACAAAGAACCAGTTTATAGGGCTATCTGGTGGAGTTATATGCCATTGTTTTTTAATATGAACTTTTTCTTTTTTGGTAAGCATCACATAGATTTTAAGATATTAGACAATGCTGTTCCAAGAGTCTTTTATTTTTTTGGTTTGACTTCATTGTAAGTGGGTAAACAAATAAGTAAACCTAGCTGATTTATTCCTAATGACTTCAGCTTCAGTCATCTTCAACATTCTTACGTTTTTTAAAATCTTACATGTGTAACAGCTTTATCTTCAAACTCATTTTTACCCAGTACCCATCCCTTCCCCACACCAAATGAAACTTAATGACTTGCAAAAATGAAAAGGGGAGAATGTTCATAATTTTAGGTAGATATTCACAGTTTTTATTTATAAAAAAAAAATTTACAGTACTTGTGGAAAGCCAGCAAAAAAAGACATCAAACACACCCTTATCTTCCCAGCTTTGTTCTGTTAGAGGATTACCCCAGGGATACTGTCAGGGCCACTTCAGTGTGGCTCAATCTAGCCCCAGGCAGCTTGTCTTATCTTCCCTCGAAGATAAAAGTATTTTCATGAGCTACTACTGACCAGTTTCAAGTCCTCTGAATACTGAAAATGTTACATCACCTGGATCTGCACCTTGGCTATGTTTCTTTACTACTTTTTTTTTTTTTTTGTGAATGTCGCAAAACAAGAATTTATCTTATTACTGTCAATTAAAACAGTGGAAAAATCTCAAAGTTTTAAGTCTGCCTTTGTTTTATCTATTATTATCCTCTGTATTTATGGGTTTAGTTCCCCTACTAATCTTACAAATGAAAGAAACACAAGTATTAAAAAAAAAATAATAAAAGTCTAAAAATGATGCTTAAAAGTTTTCTCAAAAATGTATAAAAGCTAGCCTTTCCCTCCTGCTTTTGAGGGCCAGGCAGGGTAGGGGGAAGGTTTTGAGAATGAAGACAAAAAGAACAACAAAATAGTATGGCCTGTACAGAGCAGTGCTTAACTTTCAATACTTTATACTATGATAAGGAAACTATTCTACATATAGAGGTTCAAATGTTGCAAGGTTTTACTTTTCAATACATTTTGGTAATTCCTGTTTTCTTGTAGACTGCGTTGGAATACTGACTGTCTATAGTAAGTTTCTACTGAGAAGCTACTCTGACTCGACACAGGCTATACCTCTACATGAAGTCACTGTGGCTTACAGCAAACTCCTAAACACAAGCAGCAGAGCACAATGGCCACCTGCCCCGGAGTACTACTGCAGGGCTCCTGCAGGAGGACAGGGCTTCTTCAATGTGCACTTGCTATAAACATCAAGCTTAAGTACAGCAGCCCCATACACCGAGTAGTCATCTTTAGCTCCATTAAATAAGACACAGCAGGGGGAAACACACATGCTGGAAAATGGGTTTCAAACTCAAATTGAACTGTATTTTAATTACACTGCGGCACACAGGCAGCTTGTGGGCACTTCTCGTTAAAACAGGACAAAATCATCCATTATCAATTTCTGATGAGACTCTTTCTAAGCCTCGAATGCCGACCGAAGATGATCACTCAAGAACTCTGATCACTTCCCTACAAACACAGCTGAGTCTTTCCAGAACCGTGAAGGGACGAACAGCTCCAGGCCATCTCAGCTTCTTCCCACGTCCATCAAGTGGGTGAGAGGTTGCTTTTCAGAACTACAATTCCTTAACTTTTAAGTTATTTAACATTTTCTATCATATTAAATTAGCAACGTAAAACATTAGCCTTTATCTATAAAGTTCTATCCCTGTTCCCTAGAGCGTATATACATGTCTTTATTTCTAATTTGCAAGAAAAATTCTATATTTGGTAACAGAGCATGAAAAGATACTATACACATGTAGCATATTTATATATATACAAAATACACTTCAAAAAGAAGCCAACACATTTTAGCCAAAATCTAATCTTGCATAGATTTAAAAAAAGAATTATGCACACAATTTTTTGTTAAAATAGAAAATGGGGAGTAAAAGTTACAGAATGGATATGAAGAGAGATCTTTTTCCAAACTTTTATTTGTGCACATTCAATTGAAAAGATAACTTTTACAGGTTCTTTGGTGCCCATATTCAGCATACAAAAATGTAAAAGACTATTCACAAATGAAACACATTAGCTCAAAACTGGAAAAAATAACAATGACAACAATAAAACAATTTAAGGTAGTGCACATTGTGACAGCTCTGCTTACAGGGACATGAGAATTACTGCAAAAATAAATAGACCGTCCTCTTGTAAAGCAGCAATGTCATGTCTTGTAAACTTCCTTTTTATATTACAGTGAAGACTGAACTAAAATCCAAAGGGACCGGCGCTTACACTGTATCCATGAGTGAATTAAAAGAGTCTCTTTCCTCAATTACTGTTGGTCCAGTTTTCCTTTTGAGTCCAATGTGCAGCAGGTTTTAAAAGGTGCTCAGTTAGAGATTCTAACCAATTTAAGTGATAAGTTATAAAATTTCTTTCCTGCTTTCAAACACAAATGGGTAAATCTGTTCCACAGCAGTAGCCACCGCCTTTACATTGGGCCCTGTAACAAACAGGAAGAAGGGGTGAGAAGGGGAGCACTGGCAAAACAGCTTTCCCAGAGCTACAAACATCCGCCTGCTCAGACACCAAGCTGACCACTACATGTATGCATGCACTTAGGTAATCCTAGTAAGAGCCAAGAGAATAGGACCTTTTTTCCCAGACAGTCTGAAACACAAAGTATTATTCAATCTATTTTAGGGCAATAGGAGAGGATATTACCAAGAGGGACACAAAGCACTAGAGTATGCCTAGGGAACGGCACAAATGGGAGCAGTCACTCACTCTCCCTCTGCTCACTCTTGCCTGGCTTTTGCAAAAAAACCTAGCAGAGTGAAACAATGTGGCTATGGAAATTTTGGTTATTTTACAACATATGATCTAAAATGCCCTGCAGATCATTTATTACTAATCTGTCTGGTCATCTTACCCTGAGAGATTATCCAGGTCAGTGACTGGAAGAGCACAGGTGATGAGGTGACACAACTAATGTATAAATCTGGAACAACTTTATAAAACACATCATCTGTGTACAATTGCCGAAAGGGGAAAAAAGTGACGCTCCACCCTGGCTCATGCTGTGACCTGTCTCTCCTGAAAACAGCAACTCCAATTTCTGGAGACTGCCCTTGTCACCAACTGCAATGACCCCATGTTTGCCTGGCTTTTCCCACCCCTAACTCCACGTGTGCAGAACAAGCTTTAGAGCAACCCTTAGCTACCTAACTTCCATTTCCAGGTACGCCTGTCACATCTGATTTTCAGTTTGGGAGCCTAGGCAATGAGAACTTGCTAGAATTTGAATGGATACAAAGACAATTTAATTTTGGTATCTATGCATGTAAACTTACTGTATAATGGAAGAGTAAAAACATAATTTTCATTAAATTGTTAAAAAGAAAGAAGTGTGAGCCCAGGCCCACTGTGTGAATGAGATGACCTGGGGCCCACCGGATCCTGATTCGACTCAGAGTCCAGGCCTGGTGTGGAACCTGCAGCAGAACTCCCTGCAAAGAGGCTAGAGGCAAGACCCACCCAGCTGATTCAGGAACAGAACATCTTGCCAGAGTGGCACAGAGGGTTCAACTCCAAGGGCTGCAACAAGATGGAGTGGAGCACAGCAACCAGATACGAGCCACACCCACTTGGACGAGTTTGAGCTTGGTAGATACGGTCCTGGTGCTAAGGTAATAACTATCTAAGCTCTACACCAAAGGTCAGAAGACAGTGCTGTAGAAAATGACAAAGAGAAGGAATAAAATGCAGTCTCAGGCCCTGAGCCCACAAATGCACTTCTGATAGTAGCAGAGAAGAAACTGGAAATCACACACTGCCATCTCTGAAATAATAGCGTCTGAAGTAAAGAAATAACTACAAAAAGGTATAGAAGAAATCAGATCAGAAATAATTTCTCAAGCAAAAAAAGAAATGATAACTATAAGAAGTACTAAGTGCTTCTAAAGAAGACACTGATAAAAAATAGAGCAAAATATAAAAATGATGGAATCCTTGAATAAGCAATATAGAAAAGAAATAGAATGTATGAAACAGATGCAAAGTGCTATACAGGAATTTAAAACCTCAAACCATTTGAATGGTTTCATTCAAACCATTTGAATGAAAGTGAGAATAGACTTTCAGACTTTAAAGACACCATTGCAGCTAGTAAAAAAGCAAAGATCTCTTAAAAACAACTAGGATGCAGGAAAGAAAAATAATTCAATACCTGCAAGACGATGCAAAGATGAACAATTTGAGACTAATAGGCATCAATAAAAAGGAAGGAGTCAATACAAATGATATAAAAAGAATATGGATGGAAGTAATAGCAGAAAACTTCCCAAATATAGGGACACTATCTGACATTCAGTAACCAAAGCATATAGAACTCCAAATAACATCAACCCAATTAAAAACACACCCATACATATAATAAACAAGATCCCAGAAATTCAGCACAGGAACAGTATTCCAAAAGCCACTAAAGAAAAGAAATAGATTATGTTTAAAGGAAAACCCATCAGGATAATGGCAGATTTCACAACCATCAAGGTAAAAAGAGCATGGAGCAAAGTACTTCAAGACTTACAAGAAAACAAATTGCAGCTCAGACTGATAAACTCTGAAAAACTCTCTTTCAAGTACAATGGAGAAGTGAAATACTTCCATGACAAAGAACAACTAAAGAACTTCATGATGATAAAGCCAAACTTATACAGACTACCAAAAAATGTTCTAGAGAAGGAGCAAAATAACCACAACTCCATGAATGAAAATAGAAAGAACCCACCAAATAGGGTAAACAATTAAACACAGGAGAATAAGAGTATACAAAAGCAGTTTTTCAGTTATTCTTCTGTATATACTGCAAGATATTTCCATCAGTATACTCCACAAATGGACTTCTGCACTCAGTGGGTCACGATTCTGTCTGGGTCTACAGGGTGGATATCAAGGAAATAGCAGTAGCTCAGTCCCACAAGTGACACCTCCCTACTAGTAAGTGTCATGGACACTGTCTATGTCCACCACGTACTAGAACTTTATGCTATATCCTATCCCCAAACTGTTAGAAGTGATGGCCATTTATTTGTCATTCCAGTATTTATCTTATGTTTTAATATTAGTAATTCTTCACTATCATGAAAACTTTTTCTTAGTTAAATTGTTTTGAAACATTTAATTTTTAATTAATTAGTATTTAATTTTCTGAATACTAAATTTTAATTTTTAAGATTTATACTTACAATCTATTTAAAAGGCATAATATATTTTCTCCTAGTATTAGAAACTTTAAAAAGTTTATTTCCATTTTGCATTGACTTTATATTTCTTCCCTATCTTTTACACACAGACACACACACGCACACACACAAAAAAAATGTGTACAACTTGACATCAGATTGATACCATTTCATAGAAATCTTTAATGACTTTTTAAATGGGTTCATCTAATATATTTTACACAGTCCTGCAAAACTATCATTTTGAGAACTCTTTATTCTTCATCCAGGAGCATACAGCAACTTCTCTTGCATTCTGAAATATGCTGTTATTTGCTATATGCTATGTCTGGAGGTATTAGAATATTTCGAGTTTGTATAACTAGAAAATATTTTACTTTTCAAAGGTATGTGTGCTAAGTATAAAATTCAAAGAGGACAGATATGTTTCTTTATTCCTTTCTTTCAGTCATATAATAAGCCTACTTTCTTACTCACTTGGTCTTTTTTTTCTCCTTTCTAATGTGGAATAAGATGCTATTTAATTTTGTTTTTCCACAGCTAGTTTTTTTTTTGTTTATGCTTTAATGATATGTTTCTTTATAAGTTTTGGACAATTTCATTTTAGTGTATCTTGGTATGATTTTATTCAAATTTCTTGTGCAAAAGGTTCATTTTTCTTGGAAATGTGTTACAAGTTCTACTAAATTCAGAAATTTTTAATGTTTAAATATTTATTGCCTACCTCTTCCTACTTTGAGAATTCTACATGAATGTAAGTTTCTTGATTTTGACAGAAAGTGAACTATTTTATGACTGATCTGTAAATTCTTCATTTTTATTTTGGATATTTTTATTGTTATATTCAAGTTTATAAATTATTTACAATGTGCAATCTATTATTACTCTCATGTGATGCATTCATTTCAGAAATATTTCTCTGAAAATCACTATGCCTTGTATCTTTCACATCTCAGTATTTGTCTATAATTTTAATATGATTTTTAATAGTTAATGAAAAAAAAAAGAAGTACTGAAAAATATTTTCATAAACTAATAGAAGTGGTTCCACTAACACACATGTGCTCTTTTTGTTTCAGTACTGAGAAGGGAACACGGGATGGCCTGCATTCACCATACCACTCCCTAGAAGGCAGTACTTTATTCATTTGAACCATTTACCAAGTATCCAATGAACCGTTCACATTTCATAGATTATTGCAGGTTTAAGGCTATAATAATACAGCAATCAAGCAGATCGACTGTTTCAATTTATTATATGTTGATCGTCTATTCACTTGATAAAGATTTTTGGCATAAACACTGTATTATTCTATATTTAACAGAGACTTGTCTGTAGACTAAGGGACCTCTCAGAAGTTCAGGCCTCTTCAGTATAAAAAGGGTTGACAGAGAAGATAAACTACTTGCTTCCCAGCACCTTGTTTTTAACAATTACTTCTTTTGTTAGAATATGTTTGAAGTACATGATGTTTATTTATAGTCCCTGTGGAGAGATGGTAATTTACATAACGCACCTTTGGGCCTTTCTTCATCCCCTTGGCCTTCCCTCTTTGCCTCCACGCATCTCCTGAAAATCCCTCCCCACTGCTTTCTTTCTTTCTTTTGTTTTTAGTACATGTTTTCTAATGTTCAGGTTGGGATCCTGGCAATTGACTTTGGAAGTTTCCAAGGAAGACAGAAAAGAAGTAAGAGAGATGAAAACTATGCTCATGTGTTAGGAGTCTCAAGGTGTGAATTTTTATTATACTTTAAGAACTGAGGGAACAAAAAACAAAATTCAAGGCCACTTAAGAAATTTTCCTCAATACAATTTTGCGTAAGATTGGACCAGTGTTTCTGGAGAATTTCTCCTCATAGTACCTTAAATCTCAACTACATGCTGATGTCACCCTGTAATATACATACCGTCTTTTGTAACCACACCTTGCAAATATTTAATGATCCAAAAAATATAACAAAACACATAATGGATGTCAATTATATCTGAATATCCTGCTTATGTAAAAAGCCTTGTGAAGTTAGTAAAAAGGGTTATTTTAAATGTAAGAATTCAGGCTGGCCTCATAGCTCAGCAGACTGAAGTGCCTGCTTAGGCAGAAAACAGTGTTCAGGGTTTGATCCCTAGCATGCCATGTCGGCCCCACCCCTGGGGGTGAGTTGAGACAGGGAATGAGACGGTATGGTGGGGCCTGTAATCCTAGCACTTGGGAGGCTGAAAACAGGAGAATCACATGAGTCTGAGCTACATAGTGAGACCCTGTCCTAAATACAGAAAATAAATAAATAAATAAATAAATAAATAAATGTAAGATATCACAACTTTTTATAATCATTGCTATACAGGTATATATAAGAAAAGAAATCCATGGTATTAGACAGTGAATGAAGGCCTTTGCAATGAACTACACCCCCAATCCCATTTTTTATTTTTACTTTTGGGACAAGACCTCACTAAAGGAGCGCAGTTGCTCCAGCTAGGTGCACCACTTCAATCCTAGCCTAGGAGCACAGTACACATGGGTATACTAGAATATTTTCAATAGCTCCAAACTGAAAATTACTCAAATGCCTATGGAGAGTTCACTCACACTGGAGACTATCTAACCATGAGTGAGTTACACACAAAAACATAAGATGAATCTCACAAGCTAACCAAAAATGAAAGAAGACAGAGGCAAAAATGGTACATTATAGATAAGAAATACAAGTAGCACATAAACAGGTAAAAGTAATCTACAGTGCTAAAGTGGCAAAGCACCTACTGCCTCAGGCACAAGTAATTGAGGAGAACAAGGTAGACATTTCTATTTTAGTATGGGGACATCTTATATCAATAAACCCATAATCAATTGACAAGTCTGGTCTTAGTATCATAGATTACCTGTCACTGTGATACTTCCTGTTGAAAAAATCTGTAATGTAGCTCTCAGGGATTTTATCCGATAGCACACAGCAGGATGAAGTTCAGGTTCATAACTATATTAAAAAGCCACAATTAATATGAATATTTACAGCCTGACTGATAATTTCAAATTTGGTAACCATCTTGATTTTAAAGACCTACCTGGCATGAGGTCTATTGTTCTTTGTGAACTCTGGCAAACGGATTTCAAAGGGCATATTACAAACTGCCAAAACATTAACAACCTTAAAATCTGTAAATATTACCTTTAGGAAAGAAATAAAACTTAATGAATTATTTTAAAATTAAAAAATTGGTTCATCACAGCAATTCTCACTAAGTTTTAATTCCTTAAATAGGAAGCAAATGAGATGAAATATCCTCTCATGCATCGATGGAGGAATGCAAGCTAGACAAAAAGCTAAAATTTAATTTAAAAAGCTCAAGAACTTCATTAAAAGAAGCAAAACTTGAGGTATTTTCGTCATCAAAAATTTACCTCAACTGGGTATTTGGATATGCATAGTTTACTTTTTAATAGTTTAGGTGGGATATATAAAAATTACCAAAAAGAATCAAAACAGGTATCTACAAAAGTCAAAAAGGTTCCAGTTTCTAAATAGTCAAATACAGAGTATAACTGAGTCCCAAAAGTCAATGAATAAGTTTACATGTTAATTTTACTATATTTTTAACTAACTAGGTTTTTCTTTCCCAATACTTTTGATGTTAAGTTTAAGGTTGAAAATAATGTTTTCTTACCAATAGTAACTTTAGCCATTCCAACCAACACTAAATTATCTTATCTCAATCTCTTTTCCAACATTCCTCTGAATACCAGAATTCTGGATGAGCTAACTGCCTTCCAGCCAAGTCCTTGCCCAAAGCAGCAGGAAGTCCATGGACCAGCACTGCCATACCCCCACGTCACAGCTGTGCCACAGGGCTCTCTCTACTGCCACTCTTCCAGCAGCAAGACTAGCAAGGTCAGTCCTTGTACTTCCAAGACTTAAGCCATTCAAGATAAACTTAACTTCCCTCATTTTTCCCAGTTTCTACAAATCCCAAAGGGCTTGGCCTGTCCTCTCACTTCAATTTATAAGTGACCTAGTAAATCAATTGTAACAATTTATTCAAAGCTTTGCTCAACAAAATACTTGAAAAGACCGACTTGTCAGTAATAATCACTTTACACAGGTATCAATTCGCCACTCAGCAGGCCCAAATCTTATCTTTCAAGGATCAAACTTCATCTTTCTTTCACTCTACATTTGCAACTGATCCAGCAATCTCATCATCAGAATTTCACTCAGTTGTGCTGAATACTGCATTTGAAAAGGCTGACTTGCCCATGACAGTCACTTCATACTCGCGAGGGCTTGTTGTGCTCACCACATTCAGCATTTTTGAAATAACAGAAGTCAAAAAGGGGGCCTGGGAGATGGCTCAGTGGAATAAACGCTTCCCTAGCAAGTGCAAGAGCCTGAGTTCAATCCCCAGTTCTGCCAAAAAAGAAAAAAAAAAAAAAAAAAAGGCAAAAAACTAGAAAAAGTTTAATCATAAGAATGCCTGTCGCAGTTTCTTTAGTCTATTGAATTAAAATTTTTAATTTCACAAAAAAATAATCCATGAATATCCATAGTTTAGATAGTGAAAATGTTACCTGAAAACCTAGCTTCTGCAGACTACGGGCTAAACGTCGGGCACCAAATTTAGCTTCTTCTTCACTATATTGTAAAGAAAGAGAAAGATGATTAGTTACACAGAAGTAAATTTCATACTGAGGAACACAGCAAATGTTGCATACCTCTCCTATGAGGAGGAAAGGAAAAAATGAAATTGAAAACCTAGGTAACTTTACCTTGTTGCTCCAGTGCAAATAATTTTTCCTGAGGACCAAATCGTAGCTGTAATTCTAGGTTTTCTAAGCTTCATTAATACTTTCTGGAAGAAAAAAAATCTGATTACTTAATAAGTATTAATTTTCACATCTGGTTCTGTTCTATGTGGCCAAATAAATATCTAAATAATACTCCGAGCCTATCCACAGTTCAAATAAGTGTTCTCCAAATTATCTATTCTGAAATCAAATTCAACATGAACAATAAAATTAGGCCCCAAGGACTTTTAAGCCCCGTTCTACTCCAGCCACCCCATGGGACCCTGCAGGGGTCCTCACACATGCCCAAGCTGTCCATGTGTTAGCAGCTCAGTGACAGCTGCTCCTCCCATTTCACACAGACTCCACTCCACATTCCCATTTTCTTAGGTCTCTTACCAGGGGTCATCTCCACAGAGAGAATCCCTTTCTGACTGTCCCATGGAAACCGTTCCTCTTTTCACAGTCTAATTTCTAGCTCTACTTTATTTTGCTTCTGGGTGCCCCCAGTTCAGGAGAAATGTTGGAGTTGGAGATGTAATTTCAAATTCCTTGGTGATGAAAAGCATTTTAAACTATGGGGTGGAATAGAAGTCCCTACAGAATGAGTATAAATAGGTGAAAGACTAAGGTCTAAAATAATCTAGGAACTTAAAATTTCATTGCAATTGTTCATTCATGGAAATGTTTATTAAATGCACATTATATGCACGAGATAATAACAATGAATTCAATGTTTGTCTTTAAAATTTGTTACATTTCTAGTTCTTCCTCTTCACTGTCATACACTGCACTATCAAAGTAAAACATGGTTAGATCTGGGGAGACTTAATATGTGACATTTCAACTATAACATATAAAACTTCACACATATATGAGAAATGCTGGATTGAATGCGTATACTATTTTTTTTTTTTTTTTTTTTTGGTGGAACCAGGGATTGAACTACTCAGGTCCTTGCTCTTGCCAGGGAAGTACTTATTCCACTGAGCCATCTCCCTGGCCCCATGTACACAGTATTTAACTACCTCTCAACACATGCTTGCCCATCAACTCAAGCTTCCAGTCTTCCTAAAAATCCCACTTCCCTTCCACATCCCGCTTTCCTCTCTAAAGCAGTGTTTCAAAACTTTTTAGTAGACATGTTTATTCCTTTTTTCTTCTCAAAGACAAAATAGTATTACTGATAAACTTGAAAATCTTTAATTGTGGATCAATGAAAATTTCAATTCAATTTAATTAATAGTAACTTGATTTCTAATACTAAGAATTTACTATATTTTATCTAAGCACACATAGGAACTCCATTTGCAACCTCTAAATACACTGCTAATTTTTGTAACAGATATATAAAACATACTGATCACATCAATCTTTGGTTTATAAAAAAAATACTGTCAATGTAATGTTAATTTCAGAACAATAACTTTCATTTTAAATACTACAGATTTAAAACGACTACAATTTCATTAATTTTTTTTTTTTTGCAGAACTGGGGATTGAACTCAGGACCTTGCGCTTGCCAGGGAAGTGACAACTAAAATTTTAAATACTCAGATTCAGGTATAAACCCTATCTATCTATCTATCTATCTATCTATCTATCTATCTATCTATCTATCTATATTAGTAAATTGCTAAAAAAAAACCCAACTATCTTGGCTAGCAAGGAGCATGACAATTAACATAAATCATAACATGTTAGGGAATCAGTCAGGTATAATCATATTTGAATAAATACACATCCAAGTGTATACAGCTCCCTTTTTTCAATTCAAAAGAATTTAGGAAACAGTAACATGAACTCCTGAGAACGAGTCAGTCCTTTCAGGACACAGAGAAGTTCTCTCCTCCAGTATCTGCCACCTCCACGGGAGGAAGGACCACATATACAGGACTCACTTCCGTATCAGGTACAATCAACTCAGGCTACGGGCTCATTATCTGTAGGATGAATATATTTTAGTATCATTCAGAGCAGTATGAAATTTATACTATGTAGTACAAAGAGCAAATTCAGATACTTACTCCAACATCACGCTTATAAATAACATTTGCTCCCTCCAAAGCAATCTTCCTTAAGTTCAAATGGCATCTTGTTCTAAAAACACAGACTACATTTGTAATTAAAATGTCCAATGCAACATCACTGTCTGCATCCATTGGGGTAGTTTAAAAACTTAGCTTCCTTCCACGAAGTTCACATCCTAAGAAATAAAACACAAAAACACAATCATTAAACTTGAATGTTCTATTGATTCATTTTTCACAGATAATCTGGACATAAATCTGTTTTCAAATGCTTCAAACCCAATCATGTCCTTTTTCCTCACAACTAAAAATATCATTAGAGAAAGTAATATACCTTATGATACCCCTCAAAAATTTGGATCTTTTAGTCCTTAACTGAGTAATCTTCTTGTTCTGTACCAGGAATTGAACTCAGGACCTCATGTCTGCCAGGTAGACACTGCACTGCTGAATTACATCCCTGGCCAGAGTAAGTAATCTTTACATGGCAAGAATTTGCCAGACTTATGTCCTGCCACCCACCTTTAACACCCTTACATTCCAGGTGTAAGTCACTGAACACAGGACATACAAGGGCTGGACTCTGTGGACCCCTGTTCAGCCAGCAGGATATATATGAAAAACACTTCACAGACATGGGGGCTATGAAAGGCCGATCTATTTTCAGGCAGAGTAACTGATTTATTCACGATTTAGCACAAAATATTAATCATACCACTTAAAATATTTTTCTCATTTCCTAGTCATTACTCATTACTGTTACTTTCAAAATGCAGAGGATACTGGAGGAAAAAAAGGAACAAGGCAAAGTCTACCGTCCTCAGAGAGTGCACAATTTTGTGTGTACAGGGGAGATACCTGACAAATACAATTTTTATCAAGATCAGAATCTTCTAAAATTATTTTTTTCAAGACTCCTATAAGAACATTTATATAAAGAACCAAGTCCCTTCCCTTTAATGTTTTAGGTCTTCACACTGAGCCACATCCTTAGCCCTTTCAAAAATATTTTATTTGAGAAAAAGTCTCACTAAAGTACCAAGTTGTTTTGGGTAAGACTTGAACCCGAGATCCTCCTGCTTAGCATCCCATAGTGCTGGACTGCAGGTATGTGACCCATAGACAGTCAAACCCTAGGTTATATTAAGCACCTGACCCACACCAATCTAATTTTTTTCTTTTCTATTTAAAAAATAAGCCACAAGGGCTGACCAGTTAGCTCAGCAAAATAAAGCACCTACTTAGGCAGGCACAGGGACCCACCCCCAAGGTGCGCTGAGATGGCCACTGACACTAGGTGTGGTGGTGCGCACTTATAATCCCAGGGCTTGGGAGGCTGAAAAACAG